>JANIJH010000004.1:2267965-2285136 GCA_024520975.1 Erythroxylum areolatum
TCGATCGCAATTCTACGACCAGAGGGTGTAAGAACAGGCGCGAAGGAGCTAGAAAACTGCAGGTGAGTTTGCAGTTACGACAATTTTCTTTAAATAGACGATGTGGCTGAGCTTTTCGAGAACGTGACACGTGTCCCTTAGCACACCTAGAACGTTCTGGTCCAACGTCCATCTCGTTAAATTTTTGATTAGCTTATGAGAAGCAAATTAGTTTAAATTTTAATTTAAATTCATTCATCAAATTTAAATTTAATAATTAATTATAAAATTAATATAATACTACTTAATTTAAAATTAATTGTTCAAATTATAATTTAAACGAAACGAATAAGCCTAAATATTAGTCTAATTAAGTTGAGAAAAAGCACTAAAGATATAAATATTTTACCTATTTTAAAAATATAATCAAAATATTATATGATAAATTTTATTTTAAAATTCCATAAATTTTTTTAACCGCTATAATCTTTACTAAAATCATTTTTAAAAAGTGTAACAAAAATAAATAATATTTTTATAATTTAAGAATAAAATATTTTAAAAAGTAATAAAAATCTTAGAATAGTATTTGTAGCATTACTCTCAATCATAAAGCAAATTGAAAAATTGGAGTAAATCAATTCAACCAAGCTTTTAGGGAATGATTTTGTACATATTCGGTCAATGGTACAACAGAAGCTACAATCATATTAATGTGTCACAAGAAACTGAGTTACATTACTAATTTTGCACTTCTCAAGCTCCACTGGTTGAATCAAGAAAAACAAACACTAGCCCTTCCAGGACCAATTCTTCTCATCTGCATCCTCTATATCGCTTTGTGTTACCAACTTCTTCAAACACTGCAACTGCAATGACTGTGTCTCTCTACAATCCTCATCACTTCAACCAACTTCCCCTCCTGTTATTTCTACAAGATGCTCGTGGGAACTTCAGGGTTTCTGGAGCTGAAATCAGTGGAACTTGTTCACAGGTTGAGCCACAAATGGAGCTGCGCGTCTAAATGCTATAAAAGAAAAAGAACTCCACACAGGTTAGGTTCCTAGAACTCTTGCGAATCCAACTCGGGCTTTGATGGATATTCGAGGCCTTGAAGTGCTGGCATTCGCCGGACGTCCTCATCTGAATAAGCTGGGATGAACCAATATCGCTTATCGGCACCAAAAACCTGAAAAAGCAAGTACCGATTCAAGAACAGTGTCATTATGAAATATGTACCTAATCGAAGTAGACAAACTTCAACAATCAGGCCCTGCCACTGGAAAGGCAAATTTGTATGCAGACTTCATCGCAAAGAGATCAATTGAAATGGCTGATCATGCAGGATTCCATATTTTCTTTAAGGAACAATTTAGCAAATCAAGAACTTGGACTGCAAAAGAACTGTGCCTTTAAACAACACTTAATCATCTATTGTTTTGTCCTCCAAATTTAGTAGTGAAGTGGATCATGTTATGTGGACAAACCTGTTCAAAGTTCCTCTTCCGACCAAGGTCATACCGCCACTTCACGGTAGTCTTCTTCTCATATGCCTGAGTACAAAAAAAAGATAGACCAATTAGCTGAAAATCCTAGTCATCCATGGCAGCAACCTCACAATGTGTTTATTATAGTAAAATTAAAGGTATGAAGGTTTAGTACAATAAAACATAATAACTCTTCCATATATCAGTTTGTGCCCCACACCAAAGCTCATTCAAAAATAGAGTTTTCAAAAAAGAGCTAGTATCGAAAATGATTGTTGTGACAAAAAAAGAGAGTTGCTGAGGTCAAAAGAACCTAAATTCAAAAGGTTAAAACCAAATACCTCAATAGTTGTTGTATTAGCTGCCACCAGTGAAATGTGCATTATAAGAAATCCTAGAACACTCAAAGCAAACGCCAGATTCAAAACTGAAAAAAGAAACATGATTAGAGACACATACTTGAATAAACTACAATACTAGGCTAAGAAGATGTTACCAAATGCGAGAAAAGTTGTAGCGAGGGTCCCTGGTGTCCCGGGAATTTCTCCATCAGTGAAAAATGCTATAAAATGTGGCAGAAGTGACAAAGTCACAAGACTTGTCTCAAGAAATGTGTAGAACTGCATTGAAATGTGAACTGCAATTAATTTGACATAAAAAACTTAACTCCAACCTTATCAATTAATTACATTGAACTTCAAACTGTATGAACTTCTATATAGAAAAGCTGCTCATCTAATATAAGATACAAAAACAACCCAACGCTTGTGATATCTCCAGGAGATATTTGCAGGTTGGATTGGAATTCATATAAAAAAGGATGAACCATGAATTTCGAATAAATAAGAATCTGCGAGTCGTATAATGCTGGCCAGGTGACTGCAGGCATTATGAAACCAGTCTAAATTGCTACAAGGACACATGAGCAGAACTGAATCTACCAAACATAAGCTACATATGGAACTGAATTCCCATATGGTTTGAAGTCCTATGGTCTGATAAATGTGAAGTACTCTCCAATGAGCCCTATAGAATGAAATATTCCCACAAAAAGAATCTACTGTCACCTATTCATGAAACTATAAACCACATAAACCTGTTTGAACTCTCAACTCTGCATTTATATTTGTCAGAAGATTGATCAGTAATAAGAATGAGGAGCATTCAGTTCACTACGATGCACTTCTTCAAAGCCAAAAGATCATCATTGAACATATGAGAAAAATCATCAGATAGTGGTCAAAATGTACCCAAGCAGAACAAACAAGTTCACCGATATACTGAAGATGAAACACTGAACTTATCGGTATACAAACTTACCAAAAACAGAAGGAAATATTTATAGTTTAATGCCCCAACACAGTTTACAACCCACACACAATGATGATCCATCTTTAGCACACACCTTCCACCTGAACAATGTCAAATACCAAGTTTATGTGATGATCATGTTAACAAACCAAAAATTCCCTAACAATTTGGATTAGGAATACTTACAGACAGAGCAATGATGGCATCGAGGTGGCTTCATCTGGCTACATTTTCGACAATACCTTACTCTTTGACCTGATAGATCAGGCGGCACACCAGTGAACTCTGTCACATTTAATGGCTCGGTCTCAGCCCTTTCCTCATCAATGGCAGGCCTCCAATTAGGAGGCACAGTACCCGGATCAGTCAAAACAACAGAAAAGTAACTCCATAACAGCATCACCAGCTGCAAATTCAAACAACGATCGCACTTTCAACAAATGTTTCCACATGAAGTAAAAGTTCTCCTACTCTACTACTAGTTTAAGCTAAAATGTAGGTGCACATCTCATTTCCTAATTGTGAAGAAGAACTAGCGTTTCATAAACCCTAACATACCATAAAAAGGAGACAGAAAGAAATTGGAAACACAATTTAGATAGTATTAGGCTTATAAAGTGAGATATACCTCCACAAACACTAACCAATAAACCCAATTAAAGTCCAAATGAATTCAAAACCTTTCTCTAGTCAGATGGCATACATATCAGAAAAAGCTCAACAATCAAAAGGAAAAGAGGGAAAAGAAAGATAACTTTTAGAAGAAATCTCACCAAGGAATGGAATGGGATCAAGACAACAAGAGCAATGAGAGAATCGAGGCCACCTCCGAATAACGCAGGACCATAGTTTGTTAAAACGACGGCGTAGTATGTCACACCCACGACCCCAAGTACCAAAAGGATCATGATCGAACCCAGACCCCGCAGGGCCGTACAGAACTTGAAGACATTCCAGGCCATAGCAGCTCCAGATCTATGCATGATAAGGTATACAACAAAATAAAACCCAAAACGATCTATAATTAGAAGCAGACCCCGAACTATCTTCTGGTCGCTTAGACTGTGAACTTCACGGATCAGATTGGAATAATGAAGGTGAATTCGTAAATACCCAGAAAAATCCCAATCAAGACACCACCAAAGAACCAACGAAGGGCACTTCACGAAAACTTGAATCTAGGGTTTATGAGAGTGGATTTCCAGATAACGTGGGAGTTCATCCATTCCAGGAGACGAGGTCAATGAGAGAGAGAGAGAGACAAAAGAGGTTTCGTACTAACAAGGCAAGTGATGTTAAGGGGTAGATTAAGTTTTAAACGATCAAGATCAAACAATGATTACAAGAAACAACAGAGGTTTGTTGGGTTTTACAAAGTGGCTCTAAACAATCAAACAGCCATTATTATTAATGTTGTTGCTTCTTGTTCTTTTGCTTCTACCAGCGCAAATCATGGTGCTGACTTTATGGCTTAACACCTTCTAGATTGGGAATATTGGGTTCATATATACATAGAAAATAAAAGCTGACCCCCTCAAAAAAAATAAAAATAAAAATAAAAGCTGACTTCGTCATTTCTAAGAAATGCTCTTATTTTATGTCATCAGTCTATATTTTACGCATCATTGGTACGTAAACATTTTTAGAATTATCCTACGTAGCACAGGCACAGTAAAATAGAGCCGTGTTTATATGTCGGACACTCACTGATATACAATAGACACATGTCCGACACATATCTGTATGTGTTAAAATTAAAAACTAATTTTTGCCAGCAAAGATATGATTCGGGAACGTCTGAAGACCGTTCGGATACGACTTAATAAAATATATGTCTCACATTTTTTAAAAAGAGCTTATAAAGTACTAAATATGTATGAACTATTAAGATGTTGGAATTCTCGAACACACATCAATCAATATATATTATATTACGAATTCTGAATTTTTTCTTAGTTTTATATATATATATATATATCGTGTTCGTGTCCACCAAATTTTAGAAATTGATGTGTTCCTGTATTCGTGTTCGTATCCGTATCATATCACGCGTTTGTGCCTGTATCTGTACTTCTTAGGAATTATCTGCATTTTACAATTAAAAAAACATTGAAAAACTTGTCGTTTTTAGGCATTTTTAGTCGTTTTCTATGGAAGGTGGAGCTTTATCATAGTGCGATTTAGTGCTGCTATGTCGGGTCGGGTATGAGCACTTGAAAAGGTTTCGAGTCGGAGCTCAAAAATGATTTGAGATATTTGCATTTTTTAGGATAGACTTGAGTACATACGTGGCCGATTCAGTTGATAGTTTACTTAGATATATGGACCTTATCAGAATTCTGGATTTCTAATTTGTTCAACAAAGACTCCTACATTGATTACCTGTAGAAGCCGTAACTAATGAACTTTACATCTTTAATTCTTCCTGGTGACGAAGAAGAAGAAGAAGAAGAAGAAGACAAAACTCTAAAACTGTATATATGAACTTGTTTAATCCACACAGACACAGCTTTTCACTCAATTTTCCAAGCATACAGGAAAAGACAGAAATCATGTGTTATAGTATTATGACTCCTTGTTGAGTAATATCTACTTCCATCACTCGTATCACTTTTGGCTGCATGCGGGCTTTCATCTTTCTCATCTTCTGATTCTGTTGGTGGCCCTGGTTTGAATATGAACAATCCGTGTCCTTGACCTGGATCAGTGAACAACCAATCATGAACATCCCAAAACACTTGCACGGGTTGTTTGTTCACCATCACAGTTTGATTCCCTCTGAATTTCCACTGCAAGTTCTTGACATGAATCATCACTATCCCGTCTATGCTAACCCACATTTCAGGGTCTTTAGGGCCTGTTGTGGAACTGTCTATGACAATGTCATGTTCTCGATTCTTTTCATTAAGCTTGGCTCTGGTTGAGAATGATTTCTTGGCGAAAACGTTTTCCTTTTTGTAGTATAGGATACCTTCAACAAGAGCTGGCCTCGCTTTCGTTCTTCTGTAAGCTTTTTTCTTGTGGTCTCCTACTAATAACACGACCTCGTCATCGGAAACTATGGCCACGTAGTAGTCACTGAAAGGCTCAGGGCTACCGGAAAATTTAGCAGAACGAAAATCCCAGTGGATATCTACCTGACATCCTTCAAGCTCAAAGGACTTGCTCCCTTTTTTGGTCCAGAAAAGCCATGGCTTAAGATCGACCTTGCAACTGTAATAGATTTCACCTTCTAAGCTGTTGATTATGAGGTTGACACAGTGGTTCATAAGATTTCTGCACCAAGAAATCGTCACATTACGCCAGAAACCACCGATGTGCGTCTGATACACCGATGTCACCGTGCTTTGTGGTGATTTCTGCGTTCCAGGATCATCTGTTAATCTGTCAGTTGAAGGCAATTCCTGATGACCTGCCCTGGAAAATGCCCTGAACGATAATTGAGCCGCCATCTCTCTTCTAAATTCTTACAAGCTTTTCCTCAAAAAGTTTAACTGGAAGCAAAAATTGATGATTTTTTTTTTTTTTTTTGCCACCAGAAATAACGAATCTTGAATCCATGCATCAACCTCTGATCACATTCTGTATTGCGTTTCACGTTGCACCACCAACCATCTGACTATTCTAACAAGAGACTAGATTAAGATTCCTTGGAAGGAAGCTGACCCAATTCGATCTCACTGCACGTAATTGAAGCCTCAGGTTTGAGGTTGAAAAGCTGAAAGGTCTGAAAATGTGACCGTTACTCCCTGATAAATGTAGATGAACTTAAAAGATTCAACGTAAGATTTGCAGGAAAGTGTTATCAGAAATGTTTCTTTTGATTGAAAGAGAAAAAGAAAGGAAGAGAGGTCAAGGTAGGTTTGTTGAAAATGAAGAGAAAATCTCTCCCTCTTAGAGGCCACGATCAAAAGCTTGGCCGAGATATAGGGATTAGAAAATTGTCTCCTACCTATATTCAGGCTGTTTGCCAACTTTCAGATTTTTCTAATCTCTCTAATCACATCGTTACTCTTCTAAAGATTTTCTAAAACCTAAATTACATTGTAATTTGAGCTTTTTACTTTCATTTTAACTAGGAATGACGTTGTAACAGCCAATCAGCTCAAATGTTTTTAATCAGGTAAAGTTATAGGTTATTTAGGCTTAGATCTATTCGAGGTCCAACTCTTCTAAATAAAACAACATTAGTCTGAGCATAGGCAATTCAAGCTTGGACTTTATTAAATTATGAAATTATTTTACACTTTTTTTTAAATTTATTTTTAAAAAATTGACGGAATTGACTTATTGTCATCATTAATAAGAAAAATTTGTGTAATTGATCTTGAAAAATAATATCAACATCTAAAATTTGAATATATGCAATATTGAGTTAAAATGAAATGTACCATAGGAAAACAAAAAGAAAAGTGTAAAATGTAAAATAATTAAAATATATAGTTTATGGTATATAAACGTACCATAATGACTGCTTATTGATTATAACTCGTTTTGTACACTTCTTTTGCATCATCACACAATTATTATCAGGAATTATACATTAATCATAGGATTCTTCTAATCTTGTGGTTCATATCGCCCCCTTTACAAGTATGATTAATGAAATACACTCTTGTAATTTGAAATCCAACATCTAGGCTTCAATCGGATTATATGCAATGCTAAGCCGTGATTTTTTATAATAGTAAACCGGGAAGCAAGGTGGATTGCGTGGGAGATGCCTTCAGAAAATTTTGCTAAGGGATGGTAGTGCTTTGAGGAATCCAAGGAAAGCAGGATTTGGTGGTTTACTTTCGGCTTCAGTTTGGTAGATTGCTTACGGGCTTTTCACGTGTGATTCAGTCTACAACTATTATGGTTGTGAAACTTCAGGCAATTT
This sequence comes from Erythroxylum areolatum, assembly GCA_024520975.1. NCBI lineage: Eukaryota > Viridiplantae > Streptophyta > Magnoliopsida > Malpighiales > Erythroxylaceae > Erythroxylum > Erythroxylum areolatum. Next base: position 2,275,625 of record JANIJH010000004.1, read on the forward strand.
AGTGTGACCTTCAATTTGCTTGGAGTTCCAACTATAGAAATCTCCTTGTAGAATCAGACTCTTTAGAGGCTATCAACCTTATACTCGATTCTTCTAATGATTTCCATCATCTTCTTCCTATTATTCCATCCTCTTTTGCCTATTATCGAGGATACTCGGGAGCTTTTAGGTAGACAATTGTGCTGCTCTATTCGTCATGTTCTTTGGGAAAGCAATCGGTGCACAGATTTTCTTGCCAAGTTGAAGTCATTTTGTGATGATCATTAGGTTGTTTGGCCAACCCCGCCTTTGAGACTTCGAGAGATTCTCCAAAACGATCAGTGCTCTATTACGGAGTTAGTTTTTCTCCGCATACTCCTTACCAAAAAAAAAAAGAGATAACTTGTTCTACCAATTAGACCCGTCCTTAACGTGACAAGATGACATTTTGAACATTATGTCTTCGTTTTCCCTGTTTCCTTGTGAAAGAGAGAACATTTGCTAATAGACATTTAAGAGCCTAGGTTAATCTTCCATATTTTAGAAGTTTCAAGTTCCTCGAATTGTCTTTATTTAGCCGAGTTAAATCTCCAGATTGTACTTGTAGATGTATTAGATCTGCTGCACTAGATCTTCAGTGCATTGTAGCAACAATACAGAGAAACAAAGTAGATATCCCTGTGAGCACTCAGCAACAAAAGAAAATGCAGCACAAAGAGGGCAAGATTTTACCTCTACTTACACTAATCACAAATTAAAAATACAAACAAACAATTTAACTGCCAAGTTTGGGATGGATTGATGCGGTTCCTCTATACTGAGGACACCACGAGTAACTAGTTTAACTGAATAACTAAATAAAATATATAGCCAGTACACAAAGAGAGGTAAATCTGCAACTCTAAGAAAAGCTTGCTAGGCAGAAAAGGAATCCATCAACAGTATTTGGTTAGTAGTTATACACTACCAAAGAGATGAGTATTCATGATCTTACCATAAAAGCATTGCTGCAAGTCAAATGATTCCTATGAAAAGAAGAAACAGGAAATATTTTTGATGAATTTGAATATGTAAATAACAGTACAAAATTTGCAGCTCTAGTGACTGTAAATTTGGAGAAAAATCAAGGTGCAGGATAAAGAATTTCATCACTCTCTTATGTAAATCAAATGCAAGTTCAGAGCTATGAGGGTCCAAGTTTCTGATGAGATTCAATAAGCAATGCATTTAACAAAATATGAATAGCAGCTTCATAAACAGCCTTATCATAATGCATACCATCTACTGTACACCGTGTCCCGCAATTCCAACTCAGTGATTCAATATCCAGCAACAAAAATGGGCCACCATATCTGCGTAGGAGGTTACTGTTATGGAAGACTTGATCATAGGCATGCCAAACTTCATCGATCATCTTCTCCCTCTTCTCCTTTGTGTTCAACATCCCATTTATCAGCATTGGCATCCCAAGCCAAAATAAATGCGGGAATCCAACAGATGGAGAATCTGCCAAAGGTCCATCTGTACCCATCTTTGGAGAAAATGGTAATACTGATAACACTGAACTCCTTAACGATTGTAAAGCAACAGCATAATCTGATGCATTAGTGACATGAAGCATATGCCATAGCCCAGCACCCATCACCAAAACATCAGGGTAACTTTTATTTTGCTTAAAACTAGTCAGTAAATCAGTTAGGTTCACCACAAAAGGAGCCCAAATAAAATCCAACTTCATACCAATTTCATCAATAACAATCTTATAATCACTGTGCCTTTTAAACAAATCACCCATGACAGATTCCATTCTGTATGGATCTAATATCAAATTAAGCAAAGATTGCACCATTAGCCTTGCTTGTGAATCGCCTGCCACAGTAATCCATGATCCATTAAGTAAATCTGAAACATCAGACTTGCTCAATTTCTGAAACTCACAAGCCTTCACCTTCCCGGTATTTGCCCAACTCCAAATCTTGTCATCAATGACCAAATCATTGTTCTTATTACCGAAACCAGTATTGTCAATATTATCTGCGTAACTGTTTTGCTCAATAAAAAGAGGGCTATGATTATTGGGGTTAGTGGCTTTGACATCCCAGACAACCTCATTGACCAAACTAATGCAAGTATCTTCCTGACTATCTAAAACAACTACAGATTGAACAGAATTAATAAGATCATAAACAGAAGAAAAATAGGGTGTTAAATGGACAGCTATTGCAAGAGTAATGAAAAGGGCACCACCGAAGAACAGCACCTTATTGCGGCTCAAATGCCACCCCGCCATTCCCAGCGGAACAAACAGCACCACACAGGCTGCTAATACTCCTAGTTCCACCCCTCCTAATCCTAGTCCAAGACCTACCATCTCCTATCCTCGGTTTTTTGAGTATGTTTTCACTGTCGGATATCATTACTGATCATATTCAGCAAAACAAAGAGACAGAGACAGGGATGACTTCTCTGTTTCATTTCCTCTCCTGAGCTAGCTGTATTTAATAACTTGGTGAGGTAGAAAAAGATCAGAAATCAATGCTGGTGAGCTTTCGAATGAAGGCAGTAGTTGGTACAGACGAAGCAAATCAAACAATCAACAAGAAGAGAAACCTGTTAACTACTGAGGCAAAAGTACGCATCTGAAGTTCTCACACCATGACCTGCACAAACAAACACCATTCCTTGAGCTTTATCCAATATATACCAATATCAAATTTATAACGGATCAATCCAAAATGATTCATATCAACTCCTCAGATCCTTTCCAAAACTGCAGTCCCAAATGTTTACTATTAAATCCATCCTTTATTTCTATTACCATTGTCCTTATAAAAACAGATGTACCCAGTAGCCAAAGCTAGGCGTTCGATTGGCATAGGTCATATCAAGTCAAATGTAATTAAACAACCTCCAGCGTTCAAGAACAGCCAACGACTATTTTCGCATCAAAACAACTTATTTTTCAGGAAAGCATTTACGACAACGAAACTTCTATCAATATTTTTAGATCTCTGCAAAATTCCTCTTCCATTCCCTTCGCTACCCAATAAACAATGCACGAAACCAATGAAATTGGTCGTACTTATCAAAGGGAAGTGATGAAAGCAGGCATAACAGCAAAAAGCGAACAAATTCAAAGTTTCCAACTTCCCAAGTTATAACAAAAACCATCATATAAAAGCAACGGGAGGCATACCTGAAAATGAAGCCCAACGTTCAGAAAACAGACAGACCATGTCCGTTAACCGTCGTCGGAACAATTTGGTAACAGATGCATCCAGCGATCGGTGTGAACTGAGGAAGATGAGGGATGTTTTTGGTGACGAAGTTTTCGGAGGTTGAACAGCCGTGTTAAAAAAAATTAGGTGCATAATAGTGACATGTTGCTTGATGCTGGCCCAGCGAACGAGACCTAAGCTGTAAACACACTATACGGTGTCGTTCCAAACTATTAGGACAAAGTAGTACATTAAAGAACCATGCCTTTGTCTTCCTCTTGTTCCCTCGTAAGGTCGTATTCACAAATTAACTTTATATTTATTATTATTATAGAAAGATAGGCATCGTATAGTAATTATTTATTTATTTATTTTCCGTGTATTCATTTTAAAATAATTGCTAGTTGTTTTGATTTGTTAAAGAGAGTAAATTATGCTTTGCGAGGGTGGGGAAAAGTTCATCAATTATATGCAATCGTTTTATTATTTTAAATTCGTGACATTTCGGTGACAAAAGAATAACTTTAATATTTAAAAAGAAATATAAAAACAAATATTCTATTTAATTCAAAATTAACAATTCATTTTAACAATTTAAAATTTAAAATTTTTATATTTCTAGAATAATTTAATTTTTTATTATTAAAATTTAAATAACCTTTAATAAAATTTAATAATATATTATTAAAATATAATATATCAAAGAAGTATAATATTAAAATATAATATATCAAAGAAGTATAATATAGATTTTTATATATTGAAAATTAATCTATGAATATTTAATTTAAATAAAATTTAACATATATTAAAATTAAATTTACTCATTAAAAATGAAAAATATTATGTACTTGTTTGAAAAAAACAACACACGTGTAGTTTGAAACTTAAAAAGAGATGAAACGTGTATAATTCGCTGTCGTATTGCGAAAATTTTCGTTCAGCTTTGCTCAATCCGTTCAACACGCGAATTTCCCGCTCAAATAAATATAACCTCCAACGCACTTAAAAGAGTCTCTTCTCTCCTCTCCTCTCTCGACACATTCCCATTTGCATTGTACTTTTCTTTCTCTCCACACTCTCTCTTTTCAGTCAGTAGAATTTTCTCTCAGTTTGTAATCGATCCTCGTCGCGTTCTTCTCAATGTCGTCATAGGACTCTGAATCTTCTTCTCACGGTGGAGGTGGAGATCACAAGTTTTTCCGCCGGATCAGCCGCGATCGCAAGTTTCTGATCTCGCAATTCGTATTTATGATTTCGCTCTCGGAGTAATGTGGACTGAGAATCGCCAAGATTCTGAAAATCAAGCTCCCGCTGCTCCAGACCTTGAAACACCACATTCGTTGAGGTCTAGGAGAACAGCAAATTGGGCCCGGCCTCATCTTTCTGATGATGGCTATTCAAGGTACGCACAGGTTGGACTTGTTTGCCATCTCTTTTTCTGCATGGCCTGCCATATCGTAGCAATGGTAGTACCAACGTTTAAATTTAGTGTAATATTTTTTTAATAACAAACTTAAAAAGTAATAAAATTTTAACTTTTTATTTACACATATTTTTAAATTTTTTAAAATTAAATAATTTATTCAAAATATTATTTTTATTAATATTTTATAATGTAACTGATAAGAACATGTATAAAATATGTATATAAAGGAGTTATATAACTTTTCATCTTTATTTATAGGATTCTTGAACTTTTTTACGAAAAAGATATTAGTATTTATGTACGTAAAATTTAATTAATTATTTATATTTAAAAACTATGTGATTTTAAAAAAAATTCTATAAAAAATAACACAGATAATTATTTTAAATTAAAACTAAAAAATTTTAAATTTTAAAAAATTACGTACTAAAATAAAATTTTAATTTTTTTAAATTTGTAATTTATTATCCTATATTTTAGCATCAACCTTTTCCTTTTCGTTTTTGGTGGATAATCGCTGACCTTTTCAGCAGCATATGACTTAGAAAGATAAATCGCAGCTCGTATTAATTCTGACCACCCTGGCATATGTTTATCACATGACCAAATCCCTTCTTGCTTGAATTCGTTTTTTTTTTTTTTTTTTTCCTGCTCACTTTTGCGGTGATTCGGTTCCGAACGAGGCAACATTAGATCTTAGGTAAATGGGACGGCGAGTTTTCACATTTGTCATTGGGGGTGCAATTGCGACTTGTTCTGAGGTAAACTATTTTAGGCATTTTCTCGTCTCATTTTGAGGCTGGAATCTAACCTGTAGCTGGAGCAATGTATGTTTTAAAATTCTCACTAGTGCTTCTCTTTGATATTGTCAGCTAAGTGTTTGCCACAAGCTCACAACAAAAACAAATCTGCAGAGGGAAGTGGTGCTAGGCTGTACTATTTTGTAATATGAATGGCAAAGGGATGATCATGAGATTAAATTAAGGTATTTTTAATAGGTCGGATCAAATTAGGGTCATATTAGTTCAAGAAATAATTATTTTAAACAAAATAATATTTTTTTAAAAGAAAAAGTAGGCTTCGGGTAAGCTTGAGCTTGGGTAATTTAAGATCGGACTCCATTAAAAAAATGTTAGTTTGCACATTTAATTTAAATTTTTATTTTTAAAAAATTAACAAGACAAACTTATAGGTCAGCTCATTAGTCATTACCATCCGAATGATCCTCCTTAATACATAATAATATGTTAATAAGCGTAAAATAATCTAAAGGAGCCGAAACATATAGTTTTGATCCATCATTAAATTTTCAAAGAAATAAAAATAAAATAATTTTTAAATAATATTAAATACTAATAATCACCAAATTTTGATTATGTAATTAATTTTTTGCTATATTTATATATCAATTTTTTTTATTATGTTTAAATTTATTTATTAAATTTTATCCATATATTCATATAAATTCTATATAAATGTGTCAAATAAATTTAATAGAACATAATAAAAATATCGTAACAAACATAAAATCTTACCACCTATATTTATGTGAATTACATTTATTTTGAGATTGTTACGCGAACTCTTTAGCATGGAAGACTGACAAATAGCAAATGTCAATTCATGTGAATTGAAGTGAAGCACTTTTCCTCAAAATATAAGAAAGGTAATTTATTACCCTAAGCTTTTTTAATAATGCTCAAAGAAGGCCCCTCCAGAATTAGGAATGACAGTGAGTTAATTCATGGGCTCAGTTTTGTTAATTTTTTTAAAAATGTTTTTTAATTAAAAGTATAAAATAACACTTTTTAATTTATATTTATCAAGTTCAAGTTTATTTGAGACTTAATTTTTATAAATAAAATAATGTTGCTTAAAATAGTTAAACTTCCAATAACATAAGTTAACTTATTGAAAACACTTGAATCCAAGTTAACGGCCACCGTTACCATTTCTACTGGGAATTGAATATGCTGATTACTTTACGTAAGTTTTAGGAATAAAAACTATATAAGAAGAGATAACAAAATAAATCAATTATGCTCCTTATAGTGTACATCTTAATATTTATACACTATACAAGAGCAACTACATAATCATTAAGCAATTAATTAAGTAGTCGTTAATTATTTAATAGCAATTGATATTTATCTTTATTAAATAAAAATTATTTTTATTGAAAATAATATTTTATTATTTTAAATAATAATAAGCACTAATAACTATTAAACAGTGGCTGTGAAACTTTTTCTAATTATCAATAGTCAGTATAGTTTATACAAACCAAATTATTTGTACATGTCATTAACATCAACCATTTTCGTACAAAACGCGTGCACATCTTGAAATAGAACTTACCTATTAGAACACGTCATTTATGGGCGAGATTGCACGTGAGTATGTATTTATGTAAGAATTTTGCATATATAAATTGACACAGTATTACTCTCGTGTTTTGGTAATAACTTGAAATCTTTTTCTAAATCCTTTTTTTTAAGCTGAAAAATTCACAACTTTTATTTTTTAGATGCGCATTAAGTAAATCATTAGATTGACGTAATAGTCTCTAAATCACGCAAATCGAGTATTTTGTATTAAGCAATCCCTGTATGATAGGTTCGTTCGAGAAAGCATAATAAAAAATTCGAATACAGGACTTTCTGACTCTATCCCCCTGCCCCACTAACTCAGCCACTCCCTATCCTTTGGATGTGTACTAAGTAAACTTTCAGATTGACACAATAGTCTGCAAATCACGCCAACTGAATACTTCGCACTAAACAAACCCTGTACGACAAGTTTGATCAAAAAAGCATAAGTTGGAGATTTGACTATAGGATATTTTGACCCGATGTCCAAAACTGAATCTAATTTATTACGGTTTGTAGGTATATACGTAAAATTTAAAATTGGTGATTGAAATTAACATGCTCAGTGTATAAATCTCTTTTCCATTATTCAAACCCGAAATTTTTTGATCAAAAAAGTGTAATTTTTCCTATTTGTTGCAAGCTCTCGCTCAAAAAAAAGCCTTGGAGCAATTCTTCAAGAAAACTCTAAAATTTTTAATTAAATGCAAGACCAATCTAACTTATTGATTTTCGCGCTAAGGTTAATTTCCTATCCTTACTAGTATTCATGTACGTAGAACTCGCCATTTATACATACTAGCAGAGTAACACTGCGCGATGCACAGTAATAATGCCCAGTTAATTTAATTGGCTATAATGTAAAAAGTAGTTATTAAATAATAGAAATTTTTAATATGAAAGGCAAATTTTATAAAGAAGTTTTAAATATATTATATTGAAAATATAAAAGGTAGAATATGAAAAGAAAATAAGTTGACAATAAAGAAATACTTTGTAATTTAAAATTTCATTGCAAGATAATGAATATTTAGATTTATTAATTTATAATAAAATATATAATTTTAATATAAAAAGAAAACAGGTAAATTTAGTTAGTAAAAATATGGAGTGAAAAAATGCAAGAGATGAAATAAAGTTTAAAAAATGTAAAATGTTTTGTTACTAATTAAATATCATATTTAATGAAGGTCTAAAAAAGTGGATAAATTCATTTAATACGTGTGGAGAAAGTTATTCATGTAGATGATAACGAATTCATCAAATTTATTTCATAAATCCACATCTCTAAAGAATTTATTCGCTACTTACTTGTTGAAAACTCCAAAACTTCAACTATCTTCAAGCCCTAACTCTATGTAAAACTCACGTATTGACTGTTAGAAATGACCAACTTTTGGTTTTTCTTAAGGTGGAAGAATAAATAGCAGTGGTGGTAGAGATGTAGGATAGGTGTTTAAATGGAAGTTGAGAAGAAGAATAGTGATTGAAAATGAAAGCTGAAAATGTAGAAAAGTGATAGAGTATGAATAGGATAAATATGAATTTTTGGCTTTTGATGGTTTTTGATTAAACTTGTATATTTTGGAGTAGTATGAATTTATGATGGATGAGTTGATTGAAAAGGAGTGGAAAGACTTTAAATAAATAATAATAATTGGAAGTCCGAAAATTTTGGGAATGAATAGTAGGAGAGAGTTGAATTTTTGATCTGAACTTTCATGAATTTTCTGTGTTGATCTAGGCAGATTTTGACAAAATTGTCTTCATGAAAGTTGCAGATCTTTGTTTTATCTTTCCATTGATATAAATTTTGCAAATTTTGGAGTTCTGGATCAAAAGTTATGAAGTTTAGAAATTGAGATATCATGACGGTGACTTTTAAGATTTTAGGCCAAAAGTACCATATTGCAAAAGCACGACAATGACATTTTGCATGACCGTGACTTTGGAGATTGGTTAGTGAAAATCGCTATCGTGCAGTTAGTTTTGAGAGGCTGATGAACATTCAATAGGTTTTTGGTTATAACTTCTTTGTCTGACCTCCAAATGACTTAATTCTTGAACCAATAGATTTGTAAGACATTGTTCTATCTCTTCACAAAAATTGGTAGCATTATGAGTTTATTTGAAAAAGATTGATTGAACGAAAGAGAGTGAATCTTTTGGAATGGTATGATGTAGTGTTGTTTTACTGAATATATTTCGGTATTTTGATTATATCTGGACCTATAGGAGTCTAAATGAGATGATTTTTTATTTGGAGTAAACTAGAAAAATAGGGCTACAAATCATATAAAAAAGTAGAATTGTGATTCAGTCCCTAAGATGTTGAATTTCTCGATAGAAGTTGTGCATAGTACACTATTTTTTAATATGAACAATGCGATAGTGTTTGAGACATATCTTCCAAATTACTAAACCAAATTCAGTGATTTTAGTGTCAATAGAAACTTAAGACATTGGAAAATAACTTTGTAGAAGGAAGTGTTGCCTAATTTTGGCATTTATTTTATT
>JANIJH010000004.1:2341270-2356276 GCA_024520975.1 Erythroxylum areolatum
GGTTCAAAAATGCTAAATTACTTGCACTCGGTAAAGCATTTGGTACACATCTAGTGGCGTGAGTTGATACCTACATTAAGAAATAGTTCACCTGGTAGAATAATTTCTTTTTAAAAAGATTTTAAATTTAAGAAATCATAAATTTGAGTTATAATACATTTTTCATTTATCTAAAATTTATATAAAAATTTTAAACTTTTGTTTTATATTTTAATTAAAAATAATGATAAAATATATATCACATTATATTTGTACCAATTAAATGTTACTTATGTGACTAATAAAAATGACAAACCAACCTGAACTTGGTCGACCCAAATTCAACAAGTCAGATTTAGGTTGACTTGATCTTGGGCTAGGTTTTGATGTTGTTTTGAAAATATTTTTTAAAAGACATTAAAGTCCAACCTATTATCACTCAGGTATTTAAAAATTAAATCGAAAAATTAAGAATTTATTATAAATTATTAATTTAGGCTAAATGTAATTAATTAAAATAAAGTTAAAAGTTAAATTAAATAACCATATTAATAATGTTTAATTAATTTAAGTTTAATATTTATATTATATATCTTTTATCGTTACTTTTTAATAAAAATATAAAATAGATTTTTTAATAAAATTTAAAATCTTTAAATCGAGTTCCAAATAACACTTTGGCTCATCTTTTGGTGCTTCTTTGATTTTGTGACGTGCGATTGACGGCGAAAAAAAGAAAAAGAAATCTTGTGCTTACAGAAATAGTGGAATCCATAAAACCAAAGCAATGCTTCACAACCTCAACCTTTCTGTCTAAAACTCCACATTTGGCCTTATACGGCGATAATAAGTACTTACAAGAGGGCTTAAATTGACAAAAACACACTCGCTTGCTTTTGCAAACTACCAACCAAGCCACTCCTCAGGATTGGGGCCTGGAAATTAAGTATTCGTAGTTGTGGCTTCTTTCACAGAAATTGTCTAAGTCAATTTCGATTGACTCTGCATTGACCAGTCATCTCAAAAGAGCAGATTCAAAGTTCATGCCGGATATGTCTGCACTCACCTAGCACAGACAAAACCAGCTCTAAGCTCTTCGAACGAGTACTCCACTTGTTCCATGATATTTTTCACGATTTTGGAACTGGAAGAAACATATGGAGTAGCTGGTGTCGTGACCATCAGCATAGGAGCCGAAACTGTTGAAGGGGTTTTTGGTACCAGAAATGGCAGGGTCTTAGGAGTTCTGTTTTCTTCATCTAACACAGCAATGGGTCTCTCGGGTGTCCTGTATGGCGACTTGTTGCATGAGACTCGTGTACCTGACTTGCCAATTACAGCATTTTTTTGATCTTCTAGACACTTAGCTACGTTGGCCTGGGAGGACACTGTTAAAGGAACAGGAGATAGGGGCTTTCGTATCAGATGTGGCTCCTTTTTGAGCGCCTTCACAGCAGTGGAAAACTTTTTCTTTGCTAAATGGTCGGCAGTTTCAGAGTTTCTCCTACCTAAAACAAAGGTGAAACCGAGAACTGAATTAAAAAACGATGAGGTAAATAAAGTTTCAACAACCAAGATATTTTCAAATGCCATTATCCTGCGCTACTCGTGTAAGTTTTGTTCAAAAGAGAGAAGAAACGAAGGGTTGGTTCAAATCAAATGCATGTATCTGTACCAGAGGACTGAGATGTGAAGCCACCATGAAGCTGATTATTTTTCAGAGGATCAACCTTTCTGTCCAACTTAACCTGTGGAGTTGATTTTTCAACTTTCAGGTTCCGAAGCACTGCTCCACCGAGGGAGAGCTTTCTGTCATTTGCTGCTACTGTTGAAATTCTGGAAATCTTATTCCCACACGGACTCGGTTTTGATCCAAATAGTGCCTCCTGCTCTGCTATCATTTGTACCTGCAGTCTCTTCTGATCCTAAAAGAAACAAATAATTGAGGTAAAGGTAAGAAAGAACATGCCTCACGAACTCAATCGCCACTTTGAAATTACAGATGCAATTAACATAAACCTCATACCCTTTGCTTTAGTCTTGCCTGCTCTTTTGCTCGCCTAATCTTGCTATACTCTTCGAGTCTAACCAGGAGTTGCTCCTGTGCAACATGAAATCATGGGACGGGTAATTAGAAGAAAGTTCCAAAATGGCAGTAAGACAAATCAAGTGCTTACCCCATCATATAGGAAAGGATTTCCTCTTTCTTTCTCCCATGTTCTTATTTTAGAAGATAAGGCTTCCACCATTGCTGCTCCACCAACAGATAAAACCAAGAGATCAAAGAAATATTAACCACTTGCCAGTGACAATCACTACGTGAGAGCATATCAATTATGATTAGGTTTATTAAGTTGCTCAGAGAAGAGAAAGGAAAAGGAAAACTTCCTTTGTTTGGTTCAGGGAAGTGGTGCGTGAAGGAAACTTTTCTTTGATATTATTGGAAAGCCATTAAACATGACTAATTTGAACTATGTAATTTCAAGTTAAAAATGGTGGAGCTTCTCCAACATATTTGGAAGATTAAGGGTAAGACCATTAGGTAAAAGCTTTTTGGGAATCTGCACGGTGATAATATCTTACCAGGAATTTTGTTAACCATTGCACGAGCTCTCTCAGCACGTTTCAAGATCAGATGTGCACCCCTTCCAGCATTATAGCGATTTTCATCCTATAAGAATCACATGTAACGACATTCAGGTGTAGAGTGAAGTATAAATATAAAACTATAACGGCAGCAGAATTTCCGTACACTATTGTATTCCTCGAGCCAACGCTCTTCTTCGCAAGCGGCTAACCACTTCTCGACCTTCTCAAGAACTTCCTTCCTGGAAAAGATTTCAGCTTTAACTTCTGCAATCTCAAACTCGATCCGTTCCAACATTAGCATCGGGTCTAAAGGTTCTGGAAAATGAAAGGAGCTAGACAATGATGATTTGTACAAAAATGCAATCTGCATGGCATTGTAGGTAATTGATTATCTCATGCATTTAACGGATTACGGACATAAAACAATGACGAAAAGTGTACAGACACGTAGACGCACACAAACGTGTGTGTATTTGCAGTGAAAACACTCACTGGACTCTAGTTCTTCGATAGAATATTTGGCTCTGATAAGAGCTTCCGTGGCTAAATGTGTTTTCCTGCACATGTTCTCTAGTTCCACCCTCCTCTTCAGTACAAGTTCTTTCACTTTGCTAGATTTCAGCTGCTCAAGCCTTGCCACTTCCTCCTCAACCTGAGAAAGAAAATTGTTGGATAGAAATTCCAGGAGTCACTTGTCAATTCTATTTGTTAAGTACAAAACTTCCTGTGGTTGAACTGACTTGTTTAATCATGTCCGCTGAAAGAACATTATACTCATTAATTTCAGGCTCTGAAGCAGCAGAATAACTGACAAGAGTCTGAAACCTCTGTTGTTCCTGTACTGGAGTATCCATCAACTTCCAAAGCTCCATCATTACAGTTACAAGATCTTGAAGCTGGTCCAGATCATGCAATTAGAAGCCCCAAACAGCTAGAAAAAAGAATTCTTTCAGATGAAATACATAAAGATTTTCTTTGGCTTGAATACTGACCTTGTGCGTTCTCTGTATCTTAACCTCTTTCAGTCTCTGTATTACCACAATCAACATCTTCATTGTATCATCACGTATATCTTTAATCCCAGAATCGTCCAACGTTGGATGGATCTTGCGAATTGTGTGCTTGAAATCTATTCCAAGTACCACACACAAGGATTTGATCGTGTCCAAGTAGCTGCTTATCTCCTTCAGGCGATTGTTCTGTCCGCATTTCACATCAAAATCGATCCAAAAATATCACAAAATCAACAAAACTAACCAAATATGTACCACAAACACACAATGGTATATTAACCATTTGCACTTTCTTCATAAAAGTAACGCAATGAAGAAGGGTAAAGCAAACCTTTTCCTGTTGAAGCTCTTCCAAATTGTGGTCCAATTCTTCTAGTTTTTCACTAGACAGGTCATTCTCATCCACAGCCATCTTATACGGACTATCTCTTGCAGACCCAAAAATCTCAGTCCAAATACTCTCTAACCTCTCTGCAACATCAACAAATTGCTTTCTTCTCTCGGCTTTCCTCTTCCGCATTTCCTCTAGTCGCGGAACGACTCTACTAAATTCTTCTTTCAAGCTCCGGCTAACATGTTCAACATCCTTAAACACAAAAAACTGTAAGGATAGCCGATACACAAATGGAAGTGCAAAGGATAGCCCAAATGGAAGTGCACAATTCACAAATTTCATTGACAATGACTTACATTCGACGTTTTCTCGCCTAATGCGCAGCGAATTCGCTCAATTTCATTTTTAGCAAGTGCAATGGACTGTTCTGATTCAGATTTGCACCTCCTCGCATCTTCAACTCTTCTCCTGTAAATCTCCAGACACTCTTGTTCGATTTCGTACAACATCTTATCCCTTTGAATATCAATCTCTCCTACTTCGTCCCATATTTTCTGATTCCAACAACAATTAACATCATACCGAAATTCACGGAAAACTGGACACATAAATACATCGCAAACTGAACAATACAGATACAGACAAAACCTGCAATTCCAATAACAAGAACCCGCATGTTGTTTCTACACTCTGGTCAGGGTAATTATTCATGGTGGACGATAAACTACAACATCGAATAGGCAAGATTAAAGGTAAGAAACCAAAATAAATCCAAAAAAATCGTTAAAAATGTGATTGTGTACAGGAAAAAAAAAACTCATAACAAATCAAATAACAAGTAAAGTCGGTTAAAACCTGACGAAGGCCTCTTGATCAACCGACGACAACCTACTTTTGTTGTCTGAAAGCGTCGACTGAGATCGTGAACTTGAGTTTGAAATTTAGAGAATGGATTTGTGCGTCTTGCGGCTTTGAATTTGAGTAATTTTGAGAGGGAAAATGAAAGGAAAGATGAAAAGAAATCTATCATGGGAATGGAGCGGGAGGAGCCGTTATGTTTGGGAAAAGGGAGTTTTGCTTGATCTCGACGCGTCATCATTGCCAAGCGATGTACTGCCTACGTGGCAATATCAGGAGCGTCTCGAAGAAATTTTATACCGTTTATTGGTCTAATGGTGGTCATTGAGTATTAAAATAACTTTATATAATAAAAAAGTTAATTAAATCGGTAAAATAAGATATTTAAGGTTTAATAAATTTAATCGATATTAAATTATCATAAAATTGATTTAAGATTTAATAAAATTAAATAATTTAAAATATGATTGAAAGAAATTATCTTTACTCATCAAAGAATTTAAAGTTTAATTAAAAAATTATTATTAAATAAATATTTTTTTAATACAAATTTATTAATTACTAAAATTTGATCAATTAATTAATAAATTAATCAATCTTTAGTAATAAGAATTATTAAAATAAATCGAATAGAAAAGTTAAATATTGAACTGAAAAGTTAAATGGTTCAAAGTTTTAACGACCAAATCGGTAAAATTTTAATCATTGTCTATATGTTAATCGATAATTTAGTTTAAATTAATCATGAATTGATTCAAAATAAAAATTCAAATTGACCTAAATTTAAAGAATTAATTCAATTCAATTTAAATAACTTAAATAATAAAATTTTAAAATTTAATGAATTGTTTGCATTGTCAAATTTTTTAATATAAGTCCAATCCATAATTGATTTTATTACAAATTTATAATAAAAATTTCTTTTTGTGCTAATTTTATCTTTGGTAATACTTTTTTTAATTAAAATTATTAATTATATCATAACAATAAGATTGGGTTCATAATGATTAGTATCAATGTATACATATTAAAGATACACCAAGTATAGTAAACTAAGTTTATGTGGTAATTCACTAATTTGTTATGGTATGTGGACTAATGACCACTATAAACTCTCGTTAGAAATTGTTTAGAGGTGGATTTGGATATAAATTTTTTTAGAAAATTAGGTAAGTGATTTTCAGATTTTCGTACCAATTTTGGAACCTTTAAATAATTTTACATAATTGACAATAGATATGGAAGAAATAAATAACATTAAATTTATATTTTTAGTAGGGATGACAATAATTAACCCATTAGTCGGTCCACCAATTTTTTAAAAATAATTTTTTAAAATTAAATGTGTAAATAACATCTTTTTTTAATTGTGTTTAAGTTTGTTATTTTTGCTTAGAAAAATTCGACTTTAAACTTTGGGTTAGTCTAGGGATTGGGTTTAGCCCATAAACCAATTTATTTAAAACACTTGAATATAGACCTATGAGTCATTCCATTGACATTTTCTATTTTTAGTATAAGATTTAAATTTTATTAAAATATCAAATTTAAATTATTATCCTAAGATTTTGTTTTTGTATTAATTTAATTTATGTTGTAGTGTTAATCATTTAGATGCTTTATAGGTATTGTATTACATAATTTTATATATTTAGTTATAAGAATTTATTGATATTATGTATTGTTACTAATTTGCATTACATATAAATATATCGAAAACAATATTTCTATTATGTAGGGATAAGATTGTGTATTATTAAACTTTCATAGATTACGCATTTTAACAAAATTTTCACTATGTGGTGTTGTTTTTATAATTTAATTTTAATAAATCAAATCGAATTCAATCCAAAATAAATTTTAAAAATTTCAAAATTGTGTTAACTTTGATTTAAAACGAGTTTAAATTATGATTGAAATTTAAAAGGAATAGACTTTAGTTAATATATTAATTTTAAATATAAATTTATTTATTAATTTGGAAAGACATCAATTTAAGATTTAATTGATTTATGTTTTAAAAATTATTAATAAAATTTCATATTTAATCAAGTAATTGTTTAAAATATTCAAATTCAAGACTTTGTAGTCCACAATAAATTCTCCTTTTTACACCATTCAAATTAGTGAATTGTTTTAATAAATAATAATTTAATTAATGTGATTTAGCCCTTAAAATGAGTAACTTCTCTATTTTATTATCCGTTATCTCTGCAACTGTAATCTCTCGATCTTACATTCCGTACTATGTTAGCGTTCCATGTCTAAATCGTATTTAAATTTCAGTTGCCCGCCAGTATCAAGAAGGATCCAACCATTAACGAGTCAACAAGACAACTGCTATTGTAATAAACACAATCAAAGGACACGACAAACCCAAAACCGTTACGTTTTTCAATAAAAATACATAATATCCATTAAAAAGTAAAAACACGTAGTGTTTGTTTTGAGTTATTAATTTATCATATTATTTATTTAGAATATAAAAATAATTAAATTAGTTTAAAGTTTAAAAGGTAGTTGAATCATTCTGTAAATAATATTTAATTAGTGTACATTTAATATTTATACTTTGTATTTGTAGTCGTTATTTTTTATTCAAAATTTAAGAAACGCATTTAAAAAAAGTTTTTTTAGAATTTTAAAAATTAAAAATTATTGTTATCTTTATGTTTTTTTTTTTTGGCTAAAGAGGATTGGTCTAAATTCAACTTAATGAGAGCTATATAAACTCATATTAATAATTATTATCACATTCAGTTTGAAGTCTCGTAGTAAAGCGAAATTTGAAGAGATATGATAGTATGCAGCTTTACTAATATATAATAGAGAGACTATTTCTGGATCAACTCATATTAGTAATATAAATTAAAATTTTAAAATTAAATTAGGTTTAAAAACAAATTAACTCAAATCAAATTAAAATTAAATATATCAATTTTAATTAATCAAAATAAAAACATTGTAATAAATTAAATTAAAATCAGCTAAGTCAAGTACATGATTGTTCAAATAATTTAAAATAATTAATACCTGAAATGCTATTGCTTATTTACTATACTAAAATTAATTTAAGATAGCTAATTAAAATAAAAATAAATTAAATATATATATATATAAATTAATAAATAGAATAATTTAAGATAATTGATATATATATATATATTAATAAATAGAATAATTTAAAATAACTGATTTATTACGTTTAACTAAAAATTATTTAATATAAATTTAAATAGTAATGACATTAAATTTTATCATATATGAAAAGATGCTTATATATTATATTTTCTCATAGACGAATCATGAACTCCTTGAGTTCCAAGATGTCAGTTGGAAACTGAGCGCTGCAGTACTGTCCAGATAAGTTAAAATACACGATACCAACAAACCAAAATAATATGAAAAGTACTTTAGATACAGACTAGTAAGAGCACACTCTCATACTTCTTCTTCTTCAAGTAGTTCTCTCTGGTTCTTCTGATGAATATACGCAAAATTGAAGACGATCTCTTCAACGATCATCACCATGATCTAGGCCCACCACTCCAGATCACTACTCAATCACAACCGTCCATTCACGACGACCTTCCCGCCCCCGAAATGGACCTGTTTCGCGCATCATCACCCGACTCTCCGAGTCAGTCCTCTTCCGAAAACGACGACTCACTGATCAGCCCGAGTTGCCTTAACTCACAAAACGGAAACATCCCGAACTACACCAACTCCGCGGAGATTCAACGTCCTCCGGCTTATGTGAGCCCGGAGCCGCACATCTCGTCTCAATTCTACACGTTCAACGCCGAGTCTCACTCCCTCATGATCCGATGCATCTTGGAGCAACGCCTCGCGACGGCCAGCGAGATCCGTGCCGCTACGCCGCGCGGAGTACTGAAGTCGTGGCGCGCCGTCTGGAAGGACCGCAACGAGGACACCGCGTACGTGACGGGATGGAAGCGAATACAAGAGAAGCTCACGGTTCACGTGGATCCCACCTCCGGTAACGAATTTCTTTGCTTCAAAAACAACTCTCAGCAGTTCGTTTCTCACATTAATCAGTGGCAAGAAATTGTTATGAGCTTTCACGGTGACGCCGATTTGAAACATTTAGGGCTTAGAGAGACAATAGAGAGAATTAAACAGGTTTGGACTGTAGGAGCTAAATTTTACGGAATTCCCGAGAGTTTCATTAGGGTTTGTGTGGCCGCGTGCCCGGTATGTTCGTCCTCGGAGGGCTCTGGTTTGAGGAATAAACGACGCCGTTTCGAGTATACTGAGTCTTTTGATGTGCCTGCTAAAGAAGTACCTGATAGGTTGCAGCAATTGGCTGCGAAACATAAGGTTGTGCTTTGTATTCGGCAGAAGTATATTAGGTATAAGCCTTTCATGGCAGAGGTTAAGGATTATGCATGTCATAGGGCTGGTGAGCCAGCAGCAAAGAAGTCGAGGATGTTGAAGAGGGAGCCTTACATGTCAAAGAGGTGCGGGTGCGGGTTCAGGATTCGGGCTATTGTGCCGATTATGAATTATAATGAGAAGGATAAAACATTTGTGTATCAAGAAGAGGGGATGGCTGTGTTTAAACTGTATGCTGTGCATTCTGGGCATGAGCCTGGTCCTCTGGATGGGAATGCCAGGATTATGCATCGAGTTGTTGGGCATAAAGGTGGGATAGTAATTGATCAAGATATGGACTATGGTGTCCGTGAGGATGTGGAGACCGAGGGGTTTGGGTTGACAGGGAAGGAGGAAGGGGAATTGCAGCTTTCGGTTCTGCAGCAGGTTCAAGAGTTGAGAGTCGAGGTTGGTTTACTTGAAGGGCGGTTGAGGAAATTTCCTGATGAATTGTTGGCCACTGTGTCTCAGGATCTTTTTGATATTGTTAATAAGGTGAGGAGTATAGGGGAAGATTGTTCAAAGATGGCGGGATTGCTTTCTCTCAAGCTGCATCCAGATGATGTATTGGTGGTGGAGAATGATTTGGCACACTGGAGTGATCATCCTCATGATCAGATATATGGTAGGGGCAAGGAGACCGAATTGATTGAAGACGATGAAGATAGCTTTGGGCAGACACTTGGGGATGTTGTTCCTTGGGACCAGATGAGTGCAGACTGTAGGAGTGAGAAGGGTTTGATAAATGACACCTGTAAGCCAGAAAAGTGGTTGAAGTGCAGTGATTTTGACCAGAAGAGTATTCTTGATTGTGAAGATACTAAACTAATCAAGCCCATTAGACATGATGAGGCTATAGGGACAGATGTAGGTCTTATACAGGTTGATAGTTTCTACCATGATAATTCTAAATGGTATGATTCTCCTTGTGGATTGGACTCAAGTGCAGATTGTGTAGACGGTGGATTCAGACATGGGGAAATTGTTTAGAGCCCTGCAAGTTCAAGTAAACCCACTCTGACATAATTCCTGAGTTTATATTATGCCTGCTTATCCATTTTAACTTATGGAGGTAGGCTGTACCTTGTGTATACTGGCGATCCGAGCTTGTCAAATGCTTTTACTTATCTTTAGTGTGTGTTGTCTGTAAAGTATTGTCTAATTGGGCTTCTCTGCACATAACTTGTTTCTAACTATTTAACAGTTTCTTTTTCTAGATTGCCATTGTCTTTAACTGATTCCTTTGATAACGAATATCATTATTCTTCAATGTAACTTTTGTTTTCTACTCCTCTTCTTCAAGTACTGTTTGATGATTTGTTGGGCTTCATCTGTCCTTTGTTGTTTTCTTATTGATTTTTTGGATGCTTTATATCTGTCCACTGTGCATAGAGCTCACTTACATTTTGATATGACGCTGTTGCTGGCATTTTCTTCTGGGTTTTTGATTCATAGCAGTAAGATTGTGATGTACTTGACGAACATGGTTCCGACAAGTTATATATGTTCAGCAATTATACTTCTTTATATTCTCTAAATATGTTCACAATTAGTAGACATCCGCTTTTTGAACTGCAAACTCAAAACTTCATGAATTTAACGAATTATTCTGGACATATATATTCAACAAAGTGTCACATCTTTATTGATGTTCGCTGGAACATCAACATGAATTCTTAGTGAAAAGTGATGCTTGAGGTTCTCGGTACTGGGTGCTTCATACTATGTTTGCTGCAATATCGAACCAAAATCATGAGACATTGATGGATTGTTTTTCCTGGTAATGTTATGTTTCATCATTCTTTGTAGACTGTAGACTTTCAATGTAATAATATACGACTTACTATGGAGGAAGACTGGAGATTTTATGGTTTTACTTATTCTAGTTCCTGGTCTTAAGCCTGCTTTCTTGAAAAGACCTAGTGCAACCTTAGGAAGAGCTTCTTGATAATGGAATTCATGTCAAAAGACTTATTCCCTACATGTCGATTAGTTGATTGCCTCAAGAAATAGAACGTGGTGCTTGCTTGCCTCAGTGTACTTATTTTGTCATTTCATTGCAAAATGTTGTTCATGATAAGCCTTCTAAGCATTTGTCGTTCCGGACAAAACTCGTCTTCTTGGTAATAAGTTAATACTAGTTTGCTGTAAAGTTGTATATTATTAGACCTCTTCAGACTTCACGTTTCAGTGAAACTTGCATTGAATTATTATTGTTGTAGTTTACTGTAACAGTTTCATGCTCAAGCTACAGGAATTGGTCAATAAAGATTTCTTGATTCCTTTATTTTGTGTTTTCACTTGAGATTGATGGTTAACTGTATATTTGCCTCTTCCATCTGGTTCTTAACTGATTGAAGCTCCTTCTACTGGTATACATTATATGACAGATTATCCAGTTATTAACAAATTCATTGTTATAATCTTTCTACGTTGTTAGGAGGTTAGCTTGTTTTCAAGATAATAAGTTAAATTTTTTTAAAAAATCAATATTTGAAGCACTCAAATTCGATAAGATTTCAATTGAGATTACGAATTTTAAATAAGTTCGAGCTTTAAAAGCCCTTACAAAAATCTTCAATCTTGATTAGTGTTGGCATTTGAGCTTAAATTCAGTTAGGTTAAAAATCGAGTCTCGGGCTTGTGTTGTTTAAGCCCAGCCTAATTTTTAATCGAGTCTCGGGCTTGTGTTGTTTAGGCCCAGCCTAATTTTTGATTGAGTCTCAATCTTGTATTGTTTAGGCCTAGCCTGATCTTAGACTTAACATTTATAAAAAAATTGACATCGATTTTAATCGATAATATTATTTTTATTTTTAATTTAAAAATATAAAAATAAGTTCGACAAGGTTAAGTCTGGCTCGGGCTCAGCTGCTCAGACCTGGATCCCGACAGATATTGTTAGGCTGGGCTCGGGTCCAACTGAGCCCAAGCCTGCACTCACCGAATGCCACCTCTATTTGGAAGCAACAAGTGGGGGTGAGTGTTCTGTGTATGCATCGCGATAGGAGTTGGTTGGAGTCCAATCCCAATGTTACAGAACTTGTACTTTACAAAAGCACTCAGTCACACTGGGTTAAGTACTGAAGATTGTGCCAGAATCGCACAGTCGTAAGTCGTAGCCTCTGTACCTGTCAAACACAGGTCACAACAGTTTCATGTACGGCAGTTTCGTTGCAAGTACAAAACAAAAGCCTCGTAGTGTGCTGTCAGTTGGCAGTCCTCCTGCTTTGAAACCAAGACGACGATATCGATGATCTCTAAGGGATTAGCCGTTGGATGTATCGAGATTTCTTTATCTGTTTTTTTTGGGGTCTCTGTACCTAGTTCGGCGGTGGACCAGGGGACAAGGCGGTGCTAAGTCTGGGTTTGCTCGTCTGGGTAAGGTTAGTTCCATTATTTTGAGTTTGTTCGAGGCTGTTTGTCGGAAGGACGGAGGAGACAAGGGATAAATTGGGTTGGGCCTTTCCTCCAATTTGTCAGGGTCCATTGTTTCTCGGGTCGAGTCACAGTGGGTCGGATCGAGTCGGGCCAAGTCGGATTATTCGTTTCAAATCGGGTCGCTGTTGGGTTAGATCAATCTGAGGATTGATCGAAAATGGTGCGTGTTTGTGGGAGGATGCTAAGCAATTTGTTTAAACCTGGTATGCTTGCATAAAAAAAGCTATTGTTCAGACTTTCACCGGAGAAAGGTATTTAGATGGGGTCAGAAAGTGATGGAAGGCTAATGGTGGTGTGGAGGGTTGATGGGGGGTGTATGAATTGTCTAAAGGAGATGAAAAATAGGGAATTTTCGGACGATTTATGCAGAAGGAGAGATTGGTTCCTGTTGAGAGTTCGTGACTAGCGAATCCTATTTTATGCACGGCTGGAAAAACATGGATGAGTTCTGCAGGTGGAGGAGTTGGGTCTTTCTGTGAGAAAACTTGGTCTGTCATGGTAGTAAGTTGATGCTAATTCACTGTAACACTTTCATGTTCGAGCCATTGGAATTGGATCAATAAAGTTTTGTTTCTGTGGTTCCTATTTGAGAACGATGGATAAGTGCATTGTTGCCTCTCCTGCATCCATCTGGTTCGGTAGTGATTGAAGCTCCTGTTACTCATATACATTATATGACTGATTATCCAGTTATTAACAAATTCATATCTGAATCTAAGCTTATTGATTCATAACTCTGTGCATATTTGTAATAGTTTCTCTTATAATTGCATTTGCATCCTGTGAGTGCTTGAGGTGTTGCTATGTCTCAAAGGTACCTGAGTTGCTTCGCTTTGAAAGTGAAACAAAGTACGTTTTGGAGTGGAGCTATGTCAGCTAAGATGATGGCAGTATACTTTGGGAACTTTAAACTCTATAGTTTAAATACATTATATCCACATACTAATTTGTACTCTCTATAGGTTTCTTTGAGGTCTTTATTTTTCAAGTTGTTCTGGATTTTGATGTAGATTTCTCCCTTTCTAACATATATAATTGGCTCTCAGCGTCCTGTTTTACACGTTCTCTTGTTGTGAATTAAGAATATTATAGCCGTATGTCTCCTTGCATTCAAAAGATTGGACGTAAGGACTCTCATGGCTTGAGGGTTGACATGCGTTTGAGCTGTTACTGTGTAAAATGGTGACTGTTTTTTTCAACTTCGTCCTTTACCAGGATAATCTCAGAGAAATACTCTGAAACTATAAACGACTTTGCTCTTAACAATAACTTATGATGGTTGTCTCAGCAGATCATGTGGGCTCATTCATCAGGACTCCTAATTTTTTCTGTTTGAATACAGTTTAGGATGATATAGTTTGTGGGTGTTTGTGAAGGGAAACGATCTATGTGAACCATTAATATTAATAGGAAATCTCAGGAATGTGCAGTTGTTTCATCAAATATGACCAGCACATAGTTCCCTTAAACCAACCCCACCACCGGGACTTAGTAGTTCGCAGGACTTGTAAGTGTATCTATGAGGCTTAGACCTTCTTGAAAATGGACTGCAGAGGTCATGTATTATGTGCTTTTGGGTATTGTTTCATGGTTTCAACATCATTGTACAACTTTTCATTGCCTAAGTGCACTTGATAATGCTTTGGTTGTCACTTCTTCACCCGTCTGTTTTGTGCTGTTTCAGGAATGCAAGTTTTTCTTGGCACACATTGCTACGAAGAGAACAGGTTTTGGAATGCATTGGTACCCTTGCCAGGGTTTTCATTACAGGATTGCTGATCCAATATCGACAACAAAAAGTTCTAGAAGGAAAGGAAGCTTCCGAATGTAGGAAACTGCTTAAACGCAAGAGAACAAGACTCGATCAGATCAAGAAAATACGATCCATGTTGTTAGGACTTTGAAACAACAACTACCAGAGGTGACCAGATACAGACTAGAAAATTTGTCAGACGATTACTACGAGCTTGGAGGCTTGAATTTCAATCCTGGCAAGTATCTAGACACGAACTGACAAGCCAGAGCTTGGAGCTCCCCTTCTGGAAGTTCTTGTTGCAGTGAGTTGTAGTAGTTGGCTAATTCAGTTGATATCTGGTCTGTGGATAATTCTAGCTGATCAAAATGCATTGAAACAACTGAATTTGATGCCAGTTCTGAAGTGGAAGCTATTTCTGAAGATGGGCTCTGAGCCTGTTGAAATTGTGGCACTGGAAGAAGTAGAGGGAGCCTCTGTAATGTAGCCAGGCGAGCTTGCACATACGCTAGTTCTGCCTGCAAATTCACTACCTGTGCCCCAAGATAAAATTGATCACCATGGGAAACAGGTACTCAAGAACTCACAACCAAGGAATATCAAGCTAGAATTTCTAGAAATTGTGACTATTTCATTAGATATTT
>JANIJH010000004.1:2361821-2374321 GCA_024520975.1 Erythroxylum areolatum
TTAAAACCTTAATTGAGTTTATATTCTATAGTTTTACTTAGTCTAAAGAGAAAATTAAAACCTTAATTGAGTTTATATTCTATAGTTTTACTTAGTCTAAAGAGAAAATTAAAACCTTAATTGAGTTTATAGTCTATAGTTTCACTTAGTCCAATCAACCCGTCTCAAAATATTACAAAGGAATATAAGATATTGCATTAATTGTACGGATTTTCCAAATTATTTAATTTTTTTATTAAAAAAATTCAAATTGATTGTGTAATTTTTGCTTCAAACGTGCATAGTTCTTCTAGCTTCTTGTCTTAGTAAATTTACCTTAATTTAAATTTTAAACGGTTAGTATTTTAGTTCAGTTTTAAAATTTTTGATTCGATTTATTTTAATAACTCATATTGTTAAAAATTGAATAATTTATTAATTAATCAGTCAGTTTTATAAATTAATCAATTTTTTTAAATTAAAATAAATCAATTATTTTTTATTTAATAGCTTCTTTTTTAGTTAAATTTTAAATTATTCGGACATATTCTTTTAATCATATTTTAAAATTTTTAATTTTATTCGATCTTTAATTATTTTATGATAATATAATATTAATGAACTCTTTTGATCCTATTTTTTTGTATTTAACTTTGGATGCAATTTTTCAAACATTGCATTGGGGAGTTCCCAAGTATTATGCATTGGGTTGTTTTTGCTTTTACTCATACATGCATGTCTCGCCTGGTCTACGAAGAATTCGCCGAACAGATACTGTGGACTCTGTGTCCTCTCACTTTGACCAGTTTCTAGTTCAGATATGTACTTGTGATTGCATTGTACTGAGTACTGACTTGTTCTGTCCTAAGGCTCTCTTCCAAGTATAGTTTTGGATAAGGAGCCAATATTAGCTACTATTGCAACCAAGTGGTGTGTACTTGAAATGGGGCCATAAATACACTATCTTTTACCAGTCAATCCAACCTATTTAATTTGTTAACCGAATTATTTAAAATATATTGTATATAAATTATTAGATATTTTAAAATAAATTACAAATGTCTGGTAGAATGACAACTATAACTATTTAATACAAATCTCATAAAAATGTGAGGTATTAAAAAATTCCATAATATGTAACCTTATTTTTAATAAATAAATATATTATTTCTGAATAACTCATATAAAAAATATGAAATAAGTAATAAATTAAATAATACACCAACAACAAAAATATGCAAGTATTAAATTATCTTTTTTTTATTTTAGCCACGAGGTATTTTAAGATCTTAACTTTAAAAAGGTATCCTTAAGTCACCTACACTTATATTAATTCCTGCTCGTACTATGTTAGCTCTTATGTGTTGAGGTGCTAGTCAAACAGATTTTTTCCATTCTCAAAATTCGAACTTGAAATTTATGATTAAAGGATGAGAGTGTTAAACTCAATGATAGAAGTACATGGAAGCCAGTGATACACTAGGCATCTCAAGATTTAAAATTTTTAATTTTTTTTATTTCTAATATATACATATACAAGAGTAGAGTTATTTGAGGACCAGTGATACACTGAGTCCTTCAAAATTTTTAAAAATTAAATATTTGAACCTTTCTATCTCAAATTTCTGACTCCATCACTGATTAAACTACTCAAATAAGCTATGTTTCTTTTGACAATTAGCTAAGAACTTTAAGACAACTTTGAATTTCTCTCTCTTTATTTGACTTTCTTTTTTCCCTGTTTTCTTACATCAATTTGTCTTTCTTACCCAAGTCTCCAAACTATATTGTTTAGTACTAAACAGTTGCTTTGCCTCGTTTTAAGGTGACATCTTCTACTTTAGAACTCATTCCCAGCCCCAGAAAACTCGGAAAGTGGACGATCTCAATCTATTTACAATTCGACACTTGATTTTTACGTGTTGACCGCACGAGTGCAAGAACAGGTGGTCGGATCTTAACTAGATCGTAACGTTGAGCAATCACAAGCTGAACTTGGACAAAACCTAAGTACCTGAGATTCGTTAAGCTTCAAGGTTTTAAAAAGACTTGATTAAGAACTCAAACGAACGAACGCGTGTGATTTTCGGGACATGTTCCCAGATAACTGGGACTTTCTCAACTTCTTGTTGCTCGGTCTTCCTACATAATACGGTGGCACTTAATGATGATCAATTTCATATAATTATAAAGTTTTCTTCTTTGCATACATAATTTATATTGGACCGTCCTAGCTACCTAGCTAGTGCCAATAATTGGTATAATGACAGATAGAAGAAAACTAAGAATTACATAGCCGACTGATCTAAAATAAAATAGAAGTAAGGCAGACCCAACAGAGAATGGTACGATTCAATTCAACATTTTGTTCGTGATCCTAAAAAAGCTAATGAGTCACACGTTAAGTATAGCAATTATGTCAAATTCTCACAAATCGTTAAAAATTCTTTTTTTTTACCAATTTAAAAGATCATTTAATGTAGTTGAAATAATAAAAAATGGGAGAACAAGAAAACGTGACTGAATTTGTCCTAGTTACTTTTCAGGATGGAGTGGAGAAAGAGAAAAGCTTCTCGAACGAGGAAAAGGATCGCTACCAAACTGCGCTACATCCCTTTCAATTTATTTACAATGTCACTGTAGAGAATTCCTGTATTGTTTTTTCACATACTTATTTCTCTTTTTGGCCCGGTAACAAGCTCGCTTCAAATTAGCCTGGGAACGAGCTTGCTTTAAAATCATTCATGTTTGAACGTAATTTTTTATTAAATTGTTATTATTGTTATAACATTCTCCTAAAATAAACTTGAAAGATATGGTAAAATAAATAATTTGAAAGATGATTAACAAAAAATTTTCTTTTTATAGTTTTAAACTTTACAATATATTTTAAAATCATTTAAAATGACCTGTATATCCTTTGAGATAGATAAAAATCTTAAATTTCAATATGACCGTTTTGTAATTTTATGTATTTAAGATGATTAGTTGGTTTTATTCACTAATTTTATAAAAATTGCAAATTTTATTCTAATTTGATTCATTTAAATGAAAATGTAACCATCAAATCAATCCTTGCACATTCCTATGCTTCATTTGAATGTATTGAGCTTTGGGATGCGTGCACGATATGGGATTACTTGTAACGTTATGATTATTTAATTATTAAACAATATAAAGTGATGAGTAAAATCTCATTGCGCTATTATTTTTTTGGTGGAAGATAGAAAAATATGCAGAGCTTGAAAAGGAAAGAAAATGTCACATTTATGTAACTGTTACAACGTAAGCAGCCGGTTACTTAAGTCGTACTTTTGACTAGTAACAAAGGACACGTGTCGGTTAAGTTACGGGGAAAACTGGAACGCTTCTGTCATTTTGCTTCCTCTTCACAAACACAACGATTGGACAAGAGCCGGACGGCGCGGTGACGCGCCGTTACGAACTGTTGCTGATTAAACTAATTACTATTTTTTATTTTCTAGTACTGATTTTGTTAACATTATCGTTTATAGAATAGCTTTTATCAATTTTATAAATTGTTATAAATATATTTAAATAAAAACTGTTACATATTGATTTATTATTTTAAATATTTATGATGTTATATTATAATTTAATATTTCTAAAATGATATTAATAAAATTTAAATTATAACAAATTAATATTAATTCTTAACATTTAGAACGATAATTTAGTGTCTTTTTAGATAGACTTATTTCATTAAAGTTTTTGTTGGTAGAATTTTTCTCAGAAGTCAGTTAACTGTTTGACTATTATTTTAAAAAAATAGTTTTTTTAAAGAGCTTCATACAATACACTGTTTAGTAACATAAAAATAAAATTCACTTTTAAATTTAACTATATTTTATTTTGTAATAAAAATTATTTATGCATATAAATATTATTTAAAATATATTAAACAATATACAAAACATAATATATTAATCATTATATAATTTTAAATCATATAAAACATAAGTGAAAATATATCTAACCAAATCTTTTATATGGATTATAACATAAATAAAATTAATATAAAAAATAAATATTAAATAATATTATATAAATCTCAAAATAAATGTGAAGATGTATTTGTGGGTATTATAAGAATTATGTATAAAACATAACAGCAAAAGAGACTGAAAAATATACTTATTAATTGATATGAAAAATCTACACGAAAAAGTAATTTTTTGAGAAGCTTCAAATTAAAACTTCTTAAAAAGCTTTATTTTAACTGTAAAAAAGATATATATATATAAATTTTACTTTTTAATTTTACAATCAAATAATTATTTTTTAAAAAAAAATTGCGATAAAAAAGTACTTATTTACCTTTCAGGCATTGTTTTAAAATCCACTCCGGATCGACCGATTCGACCAGTTCAACCAGTGACCGATCGACTATCCGGTCTGGGTGATCCATAAAAATCGGTTCTCAATTGAACCAGTGAAAATCGGTAAAAACTGATCAATTGATCGATCGACCGATTGGACCACTAGTGACCACTAGTTTAATAAATTTTTATTTTTTAAAATATTTTTTATATTATTTGATATATTTTTATATTTTTTAATATTACTAATATTATATATAATTATTGCATAATTATAACGTCATACCGATTCGACAAATAATTAGACTGATCGAACTGATAACTAGTAAAACCTCTAATTCGATATCTAGTCTGAGTTTCAAAACCTTACTATCAGGAGCTTAATCAGACAACGTCACATTTAAACAAAGGTTGGCCTTGAAGTTTGAACGCTGGTCCTCGGTTTTGACCACGACCGATCTAGTTCGCTAGTATTATTTCCACTCATCGTTTATATTACTATAAACGATAACTTGGCAATGGGCCATCTAAGTCGTAAGTCCAATGCAAAAATTTCAACATGGATCCAAGCTAAAGACATTGATAACAGTAGGCTGAACTGTCAGTAGGTATTTTTAATGGCTCGGCTTAAATCAATTTGAGATTTAATTTTTTAAAAGAGTTGGAATTTAGATACGTCTTAATTTAGGCAACTTAACTTTGGATTTAATAAAGTAATAATTATATTTTAGTTTTAAAAAATTATTTTTTAAAAATTGATAAGACTAACCTATTGTCATCGCTATATTTGATTCAAGTTTAATCTTGAACTTGAGCTTGTTCTAATTTAGATTGAAACCTAACTTGATTTGATTTTTTATTTTTAAATTAAATTAATATTATTTTCTTAAAATTTGCAAGCTTCAAATCGTGTTAAATTGGACAGTACGAATTTAATCCTCACCCAAAATTTAAAATTAAAAAATAAATTTAATATAAAATCTGATCAAAATAAGTGAAATTCATTAACTTTAGCGTGTATTTAATATTTGATTATAGGTTAGTAATTTATTAAACTTAATTTTTAGAATATATAATTTACATATTAATATATATACTCAATAACTTATTTAGTATATATTCAAAATAATAATAATTATATATTTTCTAGTTATGAATATATATTACTAAGAGATTAACTATATTTGATATTAATTTACTTTTTTAATAAAGCATATTCTAAACTTTGTAATATTAAAGTTAGTTTTTAAAAATAAATCAAATCACATAAGAAAAAAATCTTCTTCTTTTAGCTCTTTAAATTTCTTTATTACCCTAAGCCTATGTAAGATTAAGGACTCTCTTCTTAAACTCCACTTGTTACCAGTCGGCAATACAATTTAGAGGATGAAAACCTGTGGGCACTCATGTCACCGTCGAACCAAATGGGTCCGTTTTGAAGGGAAACCCTTACTTTATATATATAAAGAGAAGTTAGTCATTTTCTGATTTTCAAGAGCAAGAGAGAAAGAGAGGGTTGGCGTCTTTTGCCCTCTACGCAGCTTAAACCACGCAGTGTCAACTGTCAAAACACAGAAGGAGCTATTGACACGTTTGAGCTCGTAAAGTTTGAGAAACTTTTAGTGAAAGAGACGAGTAAGAATGACATGAATTTTGTTAGGAATGTTTCACGAGTTGAAGGAAGGAAGATCAACGAGAAGAAGAAGAAGATGATGATGATGATGAGGAATGATTAAAAAATGTATGAGAAAAATGACAGTTTTGAGGTATATAAAACCTAAGCTTATCTCATGTTTGCTTCACGCAATCAGCTAAATGTGGAGGTGCTTGCTCTATCGCGTGGCTTTAAAGACTTCTTCATCAGCTACTAGCGTTTTAAATCCTACCCTCTTACTTAAAATAGCATTAGAACCCATCACCACCCACCAATCCAAACCCTAGACGAAGCTCTCTTGTTAATGTTCATATTCATGTTTATGTTCATCCTGCTTCAAGTATGATCAAAACCCTAATAATGTTTTGTCAGTAAAGAAGAAGATAGCGATACAACATAAGAGAGGAGGGGATGAGTGCCACGGTAAGTCCTTCCGGTGGAGGTGGGAGTACTAGCGGTGGTGGAGGTCCATGTGGTGCGTGCAAGTTTTTAAGGAGAAAGTGCGCGCCGGGGTGCATATTTGCTCCTTATTTCGACTCCGATCAAGGTGCGGCACATTTTGCGGCTGTGCACAAGGTGTTTGGCGCAAGTAACGTTTCAAAGCTTCTCTTACACATTCCACTCTACAAACGTCATGACGCAGTTGCCACAATCTGCTACGAGGCTCAGACTCGCCTGAGAGATCCTGTCTATGGCTGTGTAGCTCACATCTTCGCTCTTCAACAACAGGTAACAATGAACTCATCACCTGCTAGTAATTTCATTTCTGTAGAAGATGGTCATCGTCTTCGTCTGTTATTGAACTTCTTTTATCTGTTACTTTTGCTTGTTCTATCTTGTTATTCGTAGCTGGCTCAGTCAGCCAGGGAAAGAAAAGGGTTGAAACTAGATAGAGGTGCGTGCCCTCCATTTATGGATGGATCGAGAGGTCCTTGCACTTAGATAGAACGTACCTACCCACTCGTATAGGTTCTTTCAGTGAGAAAATCGATCCTGCTTTTTCGGTTTTAGTGCAATCGTATAGGGTCTTTCAGGACCATTCCAAAGTTTAGTACAAGCTTTTCTGCGCAAATCCTGGATTTTGCAGTTATTAAGGAGATGGTCGGTTCTCCTTGTTCTTGCAAGCTATATATATGCATTTTGTTTTTCAGGGGCAAGTCTTAATATATTAAGTTTAATTATAATGGGTTTGATATGTAAAAATAATTTAGATAATATTAATTAGGATAGCCATGAATATTATTTAAAATGACGATCGACTTCCTAATCTTTTTTTACATATGCAGTTTTATTTGTCATTAAATGATAAAAGAAATAGAGTTTTAATTAATTCTTTGTAAAATAATAAGGTTTTAAATTTTAACATAAATATATATAATTTTACTTTCACTAAAGTCCATGCTTAAAATTTTGCTCATATGTTCTTACCTTTTCGAACGTGATTTAATTAAAAAGGATGACAATAGCGCCCGTGACAAAGTTAGGTTTATTACATTTTAAATTTTGTTTTTTGAAAATTTTTTGAAGCTCCACAAGTAATAACAAAATGGTATGATTTTGAATTTTTAATTTAAAAAATTTTGATTGGGTCGAGTCGTACTTGTGCCGGACTGCCTCGAACCTTGGGCTGACCTGATTCCCTCAAGTTGGTCAGGCCTCTGATTGGGCTCAAGCCTCCATTTAACTCTGGGCTCATCCCATTGTCATCCTTATCAATAAATAGTCATGCATAAATCCAAATTCAATTAAAAAGAACAATGGGTCAGGCCTAACCCAAGGCTTGATCAGGCCTGAGTTCAAGTCGATTCTAAATTTTAAATTAAAAATGTAAAAATATAGTCATTTTGCTTATACATGTCAATCTTCGACCAGGGTAGGACCTGGATAGCCTTAACTTAATTGCCTTAGGTTGGTTAAGCCTCTGATTGGGCTCGAGCCTTCATTTAGCTCCGGGCTCAGCCCATTGTCATCCTTACAAATAAGTAGTTATACATAAATTCAAATTCAACTAAAGACGACAATGAGTCAGGCCTGACCCAAGGCCTTATCGGGCCCGAGATAGGGGACCCGAGTTCAAGACAGTTCTGATTTTTAAATTAAAATGTAAAAATATAGTCATTTTGTTTATAAAAATTAGGCTTTTGGGCAGGACCTGGACCTGGATAGCCTCAACTTAGGCAGGGCTAATTTTTCAGAAAATTTGGGTTCAAGATATGATCAACCTGGGCCTGAACTGTTGACTCCCGGTCCAACCCAATTTTCATCCTTAATTTCAAGTACGACCTACCTCGTCAATAATGCCAGAAGAATTATGTTCAAACATTATATTTAAAGTTCCTTCGTCAAAAATCTAGATTTGTCTTTCAATAATTTCAGGAATTTGTTTCGAGTTCCCTTCAAGTCTTCAAAACGATTATTTGGAAATTAATACGTTTTTTTGAGCATAGGTGGTGAATTTACAAGCAGAGCTCACGTACCTGCAAGCTCATCTTGCCACCTTGGAGCTTGCACTGCCGCAGCCGCCGCCACCTTCGACACTGCCAACTCCTCCTCCACTCTCAACAGCCGACCTCCTGCTAGTCCCCTCCGTTCCGGCCAGGTATGACTTGTCGTCCCTTTTGGACCCAACTGTGCAACCTTCATGGGACGAGCAGCAGCGGCAAATGGACCTACTTCAATATGGTGGCAGCTCTAGTACATCAGCGACCACCGGCAGTTACCTCGAACCTTTGTCACGAGAGGTCCTCCACAGAGATGGATCTCCACCAATTGGTTCTATCCCATGTAACGATGCCTTATCATCACCTTCTATGATGACTAAGTGAGACTGACCACCAATCAACAGTACCAGTCAAGCAGCAAAATTGTTCTTTCTTCTTCTTTGTCACTTACTTCCTTTCCTTTTTCTCTACTACATTTTGTATGTTTATTCCTTTTTTAGACGCTAGTCCAATTCAAATCTGATTAAAAAGATGTCGTGAAAGGGCATTTTATATCCCTTTTTAATAGGCAAGTGATGTTATGCTTCTTGACAACTTTCAAATGGTTCGTGTATGATATTTTCCTATGACATAAACAGTCCGAACACAACTTTCTTCATAAAGTTACAGTAGAAAGAAACTCTTGTACCATTTCCTTTAGTTACAAGGGGACTTGAAGTGAAGTTCAATGACTGAATGTAGATGCAGAAGGAGCGGGATCCATGCTAAGGATCATATACAATGGAAGGCAGCATTAGAAATTACCAAAGGTCAGGGGAGCTTTCTCTTCGTTATGGATAGCATATTAGACTGCCTTCAAGTCTTCTCAATTGCAGCTTCAACATACAGTTAAAACCGGTACATCTTCCCCGTTAAAGGTGATCCTTTTCACGATATCAAGGCTTGAGAGTGCAGGAAACAAAGGAAGCTGATGCTTTCGGATGTAAACAGCTTCATCCTGCCTTTATCTCCCTACATAATCTTCTTCCATTCGAGGTAGTCAGTAGAGTGAGGTTCATCATTGTGTTCTAGAGGTAAAATTGTGCCATCAACGTATCCAAGGAGGTCGGAGGTAATCAGAATTGCTCGAATTTGGTTTCTCCAAACTAGGTAATTGGTAGAGTGGAGTTGTGTTGTCAAAAAGTTGGTAATGTGGGTAAGTTGTTGTCGGACATTGTTGTGTTGAAGTTGCTGGTGTTGAGTGTATTTTGGAGTGAAAAGTCTGTCTGTAGACGTATTAACAGTGCAGTTTCTGTGGCTGTCTTGGTTATTGAATATGTGAAATTTGTAATGCATCTGGTTCCGGGTTGTTGCCGAATTGAAGTTTATGGTTTGCTTCAGAGTATTACTGAAACCGGGTGAGGATTAGAAAGGATTTCAAGGATGCAAGGGGAGGTGGCTAAAAGACATGGAAGTGAGCTCTGATACCATGAAAGAGGAAAGTAATATGGAGAAAACTGTATTGAATTTCTGTGTATTTTGTTGTACAATGTAGGCTGTATTTTTATAGCAGTAAGAACGATAAGTTGAATCAATTTGAAATTGATTCAATCTAAACTAAATGATCAGATAAAGATTACAACAGAAATGAATATTGATAATGTGAAATGATACAGTATATGGAATGAATCAGATGTTATCAGAGAGTAAAATTCTCAGAGATAACCTATCCCAACAGCTAATTTCTTTGCTCTATATAAAGGATTGCACACATTGGAGGTATGGTGTTTCACATGGCTCAAATGGGATAATGGTTTTGAAAGATTCTATGTTCAGTGGAAGATTCAAACTAACTTAGGCTGCGGGAAGTTTGTTGTTTGTTTCCCATGCAGCGAATTCCCTCAAGACAAGCTCCACATGTTTTACCACTCCCAATCTTCTAAACCAGCCTACCAATACTTCAGAAGCTTCTTTACCAATCATTACTCCCTCACTCTCCAATACGACGAGAAATTCCAATGCAGTGTCCAGCTTGTTTTCCTGCTCATATGCAGCTAAAACAAGAGCCACACATTTATCACTTGGTTGAAGACCTGCCCTACACATGTTTCCAAATGCAATGCGAGCCTTCTTACTTTGACCTGCCATTCGATAAGCGTTTATAAGGAGACCACACAATCTAACATCAGGAGGAATACCTGCAAATTGAATTGCATCAAAAACCCTTTGCGCTCCTTCAGTATCTCCAGCCAGTGAATATGCTCTTAACAACGCCTTATAAACTTCAGTTCCGGCACGAGTTTCTTGGGAATCCATTTCTCTAAGTAAGATCTCCGCTTCCTCAAGCTTTCCAGCTCTGATGTAGGCCATGATCATTGAACCATATGATCTCTTATCCAAAGGTTCACCTAATAGCTTTAGCTCTTCAAAAGTTTCTTCAGCTAATCTAAGATTCCCAGCCTTGCCGTACATGACAATCATGGCAGTTAGAGTAACCTGGTCACACTCGAAGCCAGCTCTCTTCATGGCTAACAGAGTACTTTCAGCTTCTTGAAGATGATTTTGTTTCCCATAATAATGTATTAGTTTCGTATAGTCATGAACATTGGCCTCATATGATTCTTCTAGCAATGCAAATTCAGCCACCTAATGAAGATGATGAAACAACAGACTCAGATCAAGATTTTGTAATCAATAGCAAGAAAACTCAACCTTTACACTTTTTATCCACAATAAAATGGTTTAAAAGGAGAATAAACACAAACCATATTGACAAGATACTTGAAAACCTTAACAAAAGAGAACACACAAATCAAAACATATATTTCTTACAAATTCAGAGCAGTTATTGAAAGTGTTATAAACAGAAAACTTCAAGTTGCCTGTTTCTTTTAGAAGAAAATCTTAACTCGATGTGAACTAAAGCAAAGAAAGCATTACACAAAGACAACCTAGGACATTCACCAACATCATGGGACTGTTGCTACATAGAGTTCACGGTCTTTAGGGATTGATAAGCAATCTTAAGCAGAACTTTGTTTCAAATTATTGCAGACAATAAAAGCAAACCCCAATTCAGATAAAGCTTCGAACTTTAACTCTAACTAGACAAGGAAGTGTACCTGAACATAAAATGGATGTTGCATACTCTTAAGTTCTCTAAGAACAGAAAGCCAATCGCTTCGTCTGGGCTTCATTATGCTAACCCAAGCACTCAATACATCAGATAGCATAGCCTTTTGATCAGAGAAGTAAATTATCTGTCTCATGACTGCCTTGCATCGTTTGGTCATCCTTCGTGGTAGGTCAGACACCGCCTTCTTTTGTGCTTCTGTGAGATAAGGCCCAACCTCTGTCCATCTAAACCTTGGCTTCTCTTCTTCTTCTTCTTCTTTCACTTTCACTTCTATCTCTTCATGCTCTGAAGTTGCAACTATGGGGTGATAATGGGATTTGAAAGGCGTGAAATTTGCTGGTTTTGAAAGTAATGAGTAACCCAGAAATTGGGAGTAATTGGGATTAGTGGGTTCATACTTAAGAGAGTAACAAAGGGAAGGAGACAGGAAAATTTTAATGGCATAAGTCGCCATTGAAACAAAACAGAGACTGACCCAAATGCTAAGCCAATGTGGATGAGGGAGCTCGTGATAGAAGAAAAAAGCGCTAATTTTAAAATTGCTAGGGCATGTTATCAACAATCCGTTGTAGTCTAGTTGGTCAGGATATTCGGCTCTCACCCGAAAGACCCGGGTTCAAGTCCCGGCAACGGAAGAAAGAGTTTTTCAAATTTTATTTTATCTTGTACGTTATAGTCTGAAAAGGAAAAAGAGGCAATTGATTCCAATTATTTATAAAAAGAAATCAATTGTCTAGACTCAAGAGATAATCAATGCTAAGTTCTTCAATCTTTTTAAAAATTTACAATCTAGTCTTAAACTTTTAAAAAATTTTAATTGAAAGAGTAACTTTTTAGAATCTTAATAATTCTGTTTAAAATGTTAGTTATATTAATAATTTGTTGATTTAACTAATAAAATTTTTGTTTTTTATAGCATGTAAGTATACGTCTAGAAATATAAATATCATTTAAGTTAAGATATTTTTTCT
>JANIJH010000004.1:2379677-2397067 GCA_024520975.1 Erythroxylum areolatum
GACTTGTGTATTTATGGTTTCAAAGAAATGAAATGAGAAAGTATTTTGGTTTCAAAGATTAGTGATTTTATATTGATGTTTTTAATTATGATGCCATGTGGAGTATTGTAGTAATTTTGCTCGTAGTGCACCCTTATCGTGGGTTATGTATCGGAACAACCTACGGACGTCTCGGTGTGTACCCTACAGTAAGGGGGCGCTACATATATAACGCAGACAAAGGCCAGAGGTGCTAAAGTACATCCTCATCAAGAGAGTCGTAAAGGAAATAAATATATTTATAGGGTGTAAGCATGTCAAAGTGACTTGGCTTAGCATCAATGTCATGGTTGAGGAGGATGTTGTGCATGTAGTAGAAAATA
Organism: Erythroxylum areolatum; assembly: GCA_024520975.1. Lineage (NCBI taxonomy): Eukaryota > Viridiplantae > Streptophyta > Magnoliopsida > Malpighiales > Erythroxylaceae > Erythroxylum > Erythroxylum areolatum. The sequence continues at coordinate 2,380,040 of JANIJH010000004.1, forward strand.
CTCTGGTAAAGGTAAAGAATAGGAGAAAGACTTTCAACATTATTACGTCTACGTGAGAACCAAGGAAGAAAATCTTTTTTGTAACGAGCAAACCTGGGAAACTCCATGAGCTAATATAGAGGAATGGGGAGTTTCAGTGAAGAAGAAACAAAGAAGAATGGCTTAGAAGGTCTAGAGAGATAATTTGCAAGAATATTATGGTGACCTTTCACATGTTTAACTGTGAATTGATAGGAAGAGAACCACTCTTGCCAGCCTAGGAGCTGACTGTTGGGAATCTTTTTTCCTGGTTGTTCTAGAATCTTGGGAAAAGCAGTATTATCCATTTCAATGACAAAATGGCAAGGAGTGAGGTGAATAGTAAATTTTTCAATACCTCTTTTTACTGTGAAAATCTCCTTATATGAGATATGGTAGTGGCATTCAGCTGGGCTGAAAGCTCCATTAGCATGTCTGTAATAATTGCGCCTATCATTGAGTTCTTCGATAAGTACAGCACCCTAGTGGGTGTCACTAGCATCTGTTTGGAGGACACGTTGTCCATGCTCAGGAATCTTTAAAGGAGGAGGATCCTGACAGATACGCTTAAGATGCTAGATAGCTGTAGTATGTTCTTATCCCCAAGTTGGTAGATTCTTGTGTAATAGCTTAAATAAGCTTGATGTATAAGTTGCCACATGTGGAATGAAATCTCTGATATAATTCACAATGCCAAGAAATTGTTGAATCTGTTTAACAGTGAGAATTTCATCATAAAATTGCAATAGTTCTTTTGTAATTTGTGGGCCTGACTGATAGAACCCATCCTTAAATTGCATTTTAAGAAATTTGATTTTCATTATACCAATAGTGCTTTTCAAGGCCGAAAGCATAATACCGTATTGTTGTGTAAGGTCCAAAAATTGTTAAAGAAGGGCTTGATGTTCCTCATGGGTCTTTGAGAACAAAAGGATACCATCAATGTAGATCAAGGCATTGTTGAGGATAGGCTCATAGATTTTTGTAATGAACTTTGAAAACAGTGATGGAGCGACTTTGAATCTAAAGGGCAGCACAGTCAATTGGTACTGAGTATTGGGAATGCAGAATGCAGTCTTGTAACATTATTCAAGATGAATACCCAGTTGCCAAAAACCTGTTTTAAGATCAAACTTTGAAAAGATAATAGCTTCCTTAAGAAATAGTACCTGTGTACTAATGTTAGGCAGAGGAAACTTATCATCCTGCAAGAATGCATTCAGAGGCTTGTAGTATATGACTAGACATTTCTTTCCATGTTTCTGTTTTGAACGCTTATTGACATAAAACGCTTAGCAAGCCCAATCTGACTTTGGGGGCTCAATCAATTCTTGCTACAATAATACGGCACACTCATCATGTGCTACCTTCAAATCATCAGGGTTCATCCCTGGATGTGTGGCTTTCGTAGAATTGATATCCTCATTCTTTTTAAATGGTAGACTTATGAAAAAGTTTGAGTTTTTCCACAGAGGATTTGGATGAGTAAACTATGCATGAGACTCTGGATAGTAGCTCAACAGTTTATCTCAAAATCCAGTGTAACATGTAGGAACCTGTGTAAGTTCAAACATGCTTTTTAAATCAGTGTATGAACTAAAAAGATTTCGATACCTGAGGCCTGTGGGTAGAATCTGTAGATGTTTGGCTTTACAGTAAACATCCATGCCAATACGAATATCTGAGCCTGGTAGATTACTTTCAAGTACTTTAGTCCAAACTGTACACTAAGGAAAGAAGCGAATGCCAATTCTACTTCTTATTCTTAATCCAATTTTAAACGAATTCCCATCGGCTGCAATAAAATACTCTTCATGAGAAGTCCATGCTTTTACTGGTAGGATATTGGACTTCATGATCGTACGGCTAGAACCAGTATCTATAAATCCAATGGCTTTAATAGGCCGATCATATTTATCTTGCTGAAAGATTTGGATCTGGACATATAGTCGTTGAACTGGAGTACAATCTATCTTCATATGTATCTTCTGTAACATGTATAATGAATCATCATCAGATACGGTAGGTGAGCTCGATGATTCTTCTTCTGATGCAGTCACAGTAACAGCAAACTGTGTTTCACTGTCCTTACTAGACTGTTCTTTTAGTACTTCCTCGATGTGACTCTGAGGATGAATAGGCAAAAGTTTTTCAAGTTTCTCTAGGAACTTGGTATCTTTTCTGGTTGTCTTAGGACAGTTGTCTAATATGTTTAATTATTTTAAAATTTTAAGAACTTTTAATTCGATAATTAATCTTTTAAAATTTGTACAATTTAATTCAAAAATAATTAATAAATAGACGACTATAACATTTATTGGAATGTTATATTAATAAAAGTTAATCATTAAATTAAAACATTTACAAATTTAGAAATATATTATTTTAAAATAAACTATTGATTACATATAATAATTTATAGATTACATAATTAAAATAATTTATTAATAAATTAATTATTCAAAATAAATGAGTTTACTTTAGTTGAGATTTACAAATATTATGAAAGTATTTATTGTTTTTAAATTTGTATTAAGTAAAAAGCATTACTAACATGCAAAATTTAGAGAAGTCTAGTAATACACAATCTAATCCTTAATCAGAATTGTTTCTAAATGATTCACATTAAATTTATATTAAATAAAATTTCAATAATACATAATTTCAATAATCTCTCGCTAGGCCGTCTAAAATTATAGGATTGTCATACTCTCAGAATCTCCGAGCAAAGACTCCTAACTTAACTAGCGATAATAAGAATTTCCAGCTTATTACGTACTAACAGATCTGGACACTATCAGGTATATCCTTTGGTTATAGTTTATTTTTATTTATTTATGTATTTATTGTAATTTTTGCTTATATAATTATTTAGCGTGCCTGTTTTATTTATTTACTCTTCAATCTACATCATTCTTTTATTGTCACATCTGCATATGAATATACCGGAAACAACCTTTCTACTATGTAGAGTTAAGGTTATATATTATCAGATCTCTCTAGGACCCGCTTTATTGTCGAATTTCAGACTGGATGTGACATGATAATAATTTATTGATTATGAAAATTGTAATAATTTATATAGCGAATAAATTAAATAAGTAAAATTTAAAATAATAACTTATCATTTATATTATTTGATAAATTTAAATTAAATAACAAATAAACTATTATTTTCAATTTGCGATTTCCACGTATAACACATTAAATTGTGTCACACGAAAAGTTTAGATTAGGAATAACGCAATCATTTTGCAAATCTCGAAATAAGTCAAACATTTGTATTTATTTTATTTTTTATATGGTCCAATACTTTTTTCTTTTAAAACATTTTCGTATAAATATATTTAGTTTTTAAAAAACTTATTTTCCGCAACAAAATAAATTAACGAATTTCATAAAAGAAGTGAAAAAAATCCGCCGTATGATCTAAATTCATATTTTGAAAATCGACATTTTCTTATTTATATTAAAAATTAAAATATTCAGAAGATTCAACTTTCCCAGCTGAGGTAACACGCAGCGGCTAGCTCACAACACGAGCATCTCACCGTATTTCCAAAACTACCCCCAACTTTAAGACCAGATATTATTAATGGCCGCCAAGCATCTTCAAGAAATTTTTAAGCTGGAAAGTGAGTGAATAAGCAAATTTATGTATTTTAATATTTTTAAAATAACATTAGTAATGGGGTAAATTATAAGAAAATTAAATTTATATTATTGTTTAGTAATTTGACCTTTAATTTATTTTGTATAATATTATAATCTAATAATTTAAACTTATCATACACTTTCTTAATTTATAAGAACAACAATTGATAGGATTAAACTTAATTTAATTTTTTTTACGGTTTGATATTTAGCCGTTCTCAAGTCAAATAACTTAATTTTTTATAGTTTAAAATTGTTCAAATTTAGGTTAAATTATTAGAATCTAATATGAGTTTAATTTAATTTCTTTAATTCAAAATTGAACAAATTTAGGTTAAATTATTTTAGTCTAGTTGAATTTAAATAATTTAAAATTTGATCAAATCAAGGTTAAAAATATTATTTTATTTAAAATATATTTAAGTCGTTTGAGTTGAGTTAGAGTCTCTATGAGTTTAATTTAAAAAAAAGGTTCATTGAACAACAACAATAATAATAACATCATTTAATAAAAATTTCGTTGAGATAAAAAGTTTAAGAAAGCATAATAAAATGTTACCTTATTTTTAATTAATAAAGAAGTTGTTTTTAAATTAACAATATCAATAAATGAAATAAAGCGTAAGATTTACATTAATTAAAAGTGTTGATTACACTATTATACTTTTAAAAAATTAAATAAATTTGAAGATTGCTTTTAACCATGAGTATTAAATAATATTATGTATAAAATAATACTAAAACATAAAAAATATACTTATTTTCTTTTAAATATTGATGTGGAAATTGGCCTATTATTAAATCATAACCGCCATTATTTCAGACCGTAGATCAAGAAATTGAGGGGCATTTATGCCAACACAGCATTCATTTCAACGATGAAGAGCAAATCGCGATCTAAATCTCATCCCTTCTTCCCACACCACAATCGCAGAGCTAACTCTAAAGCTGAAGCTAACTCACTCGCTCTGTCTATCTCCTTCTTTGTTTCTGCTTCACTCTCTTTCTTTAATGCGATCGAATCCAAACAAGCCCTAACATAAGAGTCGTTACATCTCCGATTTCAGATCTGAGTCCAGCGTTTGAGTCACGAGCTCGTCCTAACTCGGGAATGGCTTCTTCGGAAGCCGATTCCCGCCTAAGCCTAGTTCTAGCACCAGCCCTAGAGAAGATCATCAAGAACGCTTCGTGGCGTAAACACTCTAAACTCGGTCACGAATGCAAAGCCATTTTAGAGCGAATCACTTCTCCGCCGCAAGAGAAGGAGACACCGTCCTCACCGACAGATTCCGACCCCGAAGCTTCGATCCCGGGACCACTCCACGACGGCGGCCCTATTGAGTACTCCCTTGCCGAATCGGAGTCCATTCTCAGCCCTTTGATTAATGCCTGTGCGACCGCCTTTGTCAAGATTGTTGATCCAGCCGTTGATTGCATCCAGAAACTCATAGCTCATGGTTACTTGCGCGGCGAGGCTGACCCCACCGGAGGCACAGAAGCGAAGCTCTTGGCGAAGTTAATCGAATCGGTTTGTAAGTGTCACGATGTTGGCGACGACGCAATGGAGCTTTCGGTTTTGAAAACGCTTTTATCGGCGGTTACCTCAATTTCACTGAGGATACATGGAGATTGTCTGCTGCAGATAGTGAGGACTTGTTATGATATTTACTTAGGAGGCAAAAATGTGGTCAATCAGACAACTGCAAAAGCGTCATTGATTCAAATGTTGGTGATTGTGTTTAGGAGAATGGAGGCGGACTCATCAACGGTCCCTATTCAACCGATTGTAGTGGCTGAATTGATGGAGCCGGTTGAGAAATCGGATGCTGACGGGTCAATGACGGTGTTTGTGCAAGGGTTTATAACTAGAGTGATGCAAGATATTGACGGCGTTTTGAATTTGGGCTTGCCGAGTAAGGCTTCACTTGGAGCACATGATGGGGCTTTTGAAACTACGGCTGTTGAGACAACGAACCCGACTGATTTGTTGGATTCGACGGATAAGGATATGTTGGATGCGAAATATTGGGAGATTAGTATGTATAAGACGGCATTGGAGGGGAGAAAAGGGGAGTTGGCTGATGGGGAAGTGGAGAGAGATGATGATTTGGAGGTTCAGATTGGGAATAAGTTGAGGAGGGATGCGTTTTTGGTGTTTAGAGCACTGTGCAAGTTGTCAATGAAAACACCTCCTAAGGAGGCGTCAGTTGATCCCCAATTGATGAAAGGGAAGATTGTGGCTTTGGAATTGTTGAAGATTTTATTGGAGAATGCTGGAGCAGTGTTTAGAACTAGTGACAGGTAACCGTGCATGCACTTTTTATTGATTTGATTTTTGGAAGTTCTTTGCTTAGTTAATGATTTTGTGCGAAGTAATAAGATTTATTTGTAGATTCTTGCAAAATGATGATGCGGAGAAATACACAATTGTGAGATTTTAATAAGGATGGATAAGGAGGGAGGAGAGTTGTTCGTGTTTAACTTTTTAATTTTAATGGTTGCCTAATTTACACTTCTATATAGCAACTGGTGACGCCTGGCGAAAGAAAGTTCACTCTTTCAGCTAGTAGAACTTGTCACTCTGTGTTTCTAGTTTCATTTTGAGAGAAGACTGCGCTTTGACTTCCTTTGAAGTGTAGTTGTGCAGTTGTAATCAAGTTTCCATGAGGTAATAAAATGTCTGCATGGAAATTTGTCTTAGCTTGAATTAAATATTAATAGCCCTAACAATCATATTTATCCTTAATTTAAGGGATTTGAATAGGAAATATCCTCGCATTGCAAGGTATTTGGAAAGTTTTTCCTGTGTGTGCATATGAATTGTGGTCTAGTTGGGTTTCCTGGCAACTCATGGTATTCCTTTTGATGGATGGAAGCCATGAAATCAGAGAGCTAAATATGTTTATCATGAATGCAGTGACGTCATTTCCTTAGTTTTTTGAACCAGGGCAAAGTCAACTATTTCCAATCAATTGGGTAATTTCTCCTCTCTTGGCCATGTAGCCACCATAACAAAATTGCGTCCATGTGACTGGTTTTAAAGTTTATGTTCTTTTTGTGTGTTGTTTGTCAGCCAGGATGATATTTGGTTTCTTGTATAGCTGAGCAGGGTCTGGTTTACATTTATGAATACTCTCTTTTGGGTGGTTTGATAAGCTATACCACTTTTCTTATGTCTTCTTCAATTCTTTCAAAGCATAACGAGTAACAAATTCCTTGATATGCTGTTTATGCTCTTCTTGGAACAGGTTTTTGGGTGCAATTAAGCAATACTTGTGTCTGTCTCTGTTGAAGAACAGCGCTTCAAATCTCATGATTGTTTTCCAGCTTTCTTGCTCCATTTTCATCAGTCTGGTTTCGAGGTTTAGAGCTGGATTGAAAGCAGAGATTGGAGTGTTTTTCCCTATGATTGTTCTCAGAGTTTTAGAAAATGTATCTCAACCTAATTTTCAACAGAAAATGATAGTACTTCGGTTTCTGGACAAGCTCTGTGTTGATTCGCAGATCCTGGTAGATATCTTTATTAACTATGATTGTGATGTCAATTCATCAAATATATTTGAGAGGTATGTTCTTTGATTTCTTTAGATATCTAGTTGAGACTACATGATTAAAATCCTAATACTTCTAATTTGTAACTTGGTTTGATCGTTCTTGTTTTTCAGAATGGTCAACGGACTTCTCAAAACTGCCCAGGGTGTCCCCCCTGGTACGGTCACTACGCTGTTGCCACCTCAGGAGGTCAATATGAAACTTGAAGCTATGAAGTGCTTGGTGGCTATTTTGAAATCAATGGGAGACTGGATGAACAAACAGTTCCGCATTCCTGACCCTCATTCTAGAAAATTTGATGCAGTTGAAAACAGTCCTGATTCTAGCAATGTTACCATTGCAAATGGGAGTGGGGACGAGCCTGTTGAAGGATCTGATTCTCATTCAGAAGCGTCTACTGATGCCTCTGATGTTTCCACTATTGAACAGCGCCGTGCGTATAAGTTGGAACTTCAGGTATGTATGATTGAATGTTTGGATGCTTGCAAATAAGTTGTCTTTCTGTTTATGTTCTGGGGTCTTCTCTGGGAATCTAATGGATAAGTTGTGGCAGGAAGGTATTTCTCTTTTTAATCGGAAACCCAAGAGAGGAATTGAATTTCTGATCAATGCAAATAAAGTGGGCAACTCACCTGATGAGATAGCAACTTTTCTTAAAAATGCTTCTGGTTTGAATAAGACGCTGATTGGTGATTATCTAGGAGAAAGGGAAGAGTTACCGCTTAAAGTAATGCATGCCTATGTGGATTCTTTTGAGTTTCAAGGCATGGAGTTTGATGAGGCTATCAGGGTCTTTCTCCAGGGCTTTCGGTTGCCTGGGGAGGCGCAGAAAATTGACCGTATAATGGAAAAGTTTGCTGAGCGATACTGCAAATGTAACCCAAAAGTTTTTACTAGTGCTGATACGGCTTATGTCCTTGCCTACTCTGTGATAATGCTCAACACTGATGCCCATAATCCCATGGTGAAGAACAAGGTCTGATATAGATATTTTGCTTTTATGCAGTTGTATTTGTTTGACAGAGTGGTTTATAATTTTCTGTAATGTTGAACTGTCTCTTCCCGTGAATAAATGCAGATGTCAGCTGATGATTTCATCAGAAACAATCGTGGCATTGATGATGGAAAAGATTTACCTGAGGAGTTCATGAGATCATTGTTTGAACGGATTACACGAAATGAGATTAAAATGAAAGAAGATGATTTGGCACTCCAACAACGGCAGTCTATGAACTCCAACAAAATTTTAGGGTTGGATGGCATACTGAATATTGTTATCCGCAAGCGGGGTGAAGATATGCATATGGAGACAAGTGATGATCTTATTAGGCGCATGCAGGAACAATTCAAAGAAAAAGCTCGCAAATCTGAGTAGGAATTACTGGTTTTCTTATGATGCAAAAATTTACTACTCTTCCATAGGCCCCCTTGTGCACTGATGAGCTTAGTGTTTCTACTTCTGTATTGTCTTGTATTTACCCTTAGAATATGACCATTTCTTAAAGGTTCTGATGCCAAATGCATTTACTTAGCATTTAGCTGCTAGAGTTGCATGGTTGAAGTTTGCGAGAGCTCTGACAGACATTGTTTCTTATTTGATTATTTCATCACTTGAAAATATCCTCTTATTGTGAATTTCCTATTTATTGAATTTGTGTAATCTTTATGTGGTTATCATTTATCTGCACTGGTCTTGTTATTTGTAGGTCAGTCTATTATGCAGCAACAGATGTTGTGATCCTTAGATTCATGATTGAGGTATGCTGGGCGCCCATGCTGGCTGCCTTCAGTGTTCCTCTTGATCAAAGTGATGATGAAGTAATTATAGCACTGTGTCTTGAAGGTTTCCGTTGTGCTATTCATGTTACATCGGTGATGTCCATGAAGACTCATAGAGATGCGTTTGTGACTTCCTTAGCAAAGTTTACTTCCTTACATTCTCCTGCTGATATAAAGCAGAAAAATATAGATGCTATCAAGGTTGGTACTTGACATTTCTGAATTTCTTATACATGCCAGGAAAGATGGGTTAAATTTGCGCTCCAAATTGTTTGAGTTTATGTGTCTGAAATTCTGTTAAAGTAGATTGCCTGTTGGGTTTTGCTTGATGACAAGTTATATATGTTAATCAATACCTTAACTTTTTTCTTTGGGTACATTCTATTATGAGAATAATTGTCTTTTGATGGCAGCTCTGCTTTGAGATGTTCTGTCATCTTGATATGAAAGATTATGTAACACACACACACACACACACACACACACACACACACACACACGACTTGTTTATTCAGCTGGAGCCTAATAAAGTTTCCACATGCTTATCATGTTCTCCTCACCAATAAATTACCTCAATATGTGAATCCTCCTTATTCTGCCTAGGAGATTTTCGGTGGGAAAATATTCTGTGTTTTTAAACATATGAAGGCTTCTTTAGCTTTGACAGATGTTTTTTGGCAAGGTAGTGATCATTTAGCTGAGCACATGGTATTGTAAGGATTATATTAGTTTCTTGTCCATGGATAGACAAAAAAATGCTGGAACTTCCCTCTCTGAAGTTACCGTTCTGGGACCGCAACTCTAAAAGGTGGTGATATAGCAATTAGATTAGAATTGAATGTTATTTGATTTTCTGAGAAAAATTTGGTCTCAATGGAGGTAAAAGTTCAAATGACAATTACAAGGATATCTGAGTGCGTGACTCTTTGCTATTTGGATGTGCCCATTTGGAAGCTAGTAAATTGTCTTGATATTGATAACTTTATGCAGCTTATTAACTACTAGCTTGGAAACTATACTACACGGGTCATAACCTACTGAACTTTGTACCATTAGGCATTTGCTTCATGTATCTAACATTGCATTTATTTTGTTATCAGGCGATAGTTACCATTGCAGATGAGGATGGTAACTATTTGCAAGAAGCTTGGGAGCATATATTGACATGCGTGTCACGCTTTGAACATCTGCATCTCTTAGGAGAAGGTGCTCCCCCAGATGCTACCTTTTTTGCCTTTCCCCAGAATGAGTCTGAAAAATCAAAGCAAGCTAAGTCAACTGTTCTACCTGTTTTAAAAAAGAAGGGACCTGGGAGGATGCAGTACGCAGCTACCGCTGTGATGAGGGGTTCATACGATAGTGCTGGCATCGGTAGTAATGCTTCTGGAGCAGTCACTTCTGAACAGATGAATAATTTAGTATCAAATTTAAACATGTTAGAACAAGTTGGAAGCTCTGAAATGAATCGCATATTTACACGGAGTCAGAAATTGAACAGTGAGGCAATCATTGACTTTGTTAAAGCTCTTTGTAAGGTGTCTATGGAGGAACTTCGATCTGCATCTGATCCGCGGGTATTCAGCCTTACAAAAATGGTTGAGATTGCGTAAGTATCACCTTGCTTCTTAGTTTTTTTTTCATCATTTTTTTAATCTCTCAAATGATTCATGGATTGATTTCACTTTTTGCTCTAATCATTTGACTTGATATATTTTTTCAGGCATTATAACATGAATCGCATCAGGCTTGTATGGTCAAGCATCTGGCATGTGCTTTCTGATTTCTTTGTAAACATTGGCTGTTCTGAAAATCTTTCAATTGCAATATTTGCCATGGATTCATTGCGACAGTTATCAATGAAATTCTTAGAGAGAGAGGAGTTGGCAAACTACAATTTCCAGAATGAATTTATGAAGCCTTTTGTCATTGTCATGCGTAAAAGTAGCGCTGTTGAAATCAGAGAGCTGATCATCAGATGTGTTTCTCAAATGGTTTTATCTCGTGTCAACAACGTCAAATCTGGATGGAAAAGCATGTTTATGGTATTGACATCCTTCCCATCAAACTCCCATCTTCTTATTATGTGGGTTTGGTTATGATTTTTGCTTTTTTTTTCTACATGGCTTGTTTTGTCTGTTATGCCGTAAAGAACTTACACTTGATTCTTCAGGTTTTCACAACTGCAGCATATGATGATCACAAGAACATTGTACTCTTGGCCTTCGAAATAATGGAGAAGATTATTCGAGACTACTTTCCCTACATTACCGAGACTGAAACAACTACTTTTACAGATTGTGTTAATTGTTTAATTGCATTCACCAATAGTAGATTCAACAAAGATATCAGCCTGAATGCAATTGCTTTTCTTCGATTCTGTGCGACAAAACTTGCAGAAGGAGATCTTGGATCTTCATCAAGGAACAGGGAAAAGGACTCCTCTGCAAAAGTTTCTCCATCTTCCCTTGAAGCTGGAAAAGATGGAAAACAAGATAGTGGAGAGAGCACAGATAAGGAAGATCATCTTTATTTCTGGTTCCCTTTACTGGCAGGTATGGTTCAGCATGAGTTGTATGTATCATATTATCAAAGCATTTGTTCAAGCTGTAGAGCTTTGCTCTTTTTTATTCTCCCTGCAAATTTTCTCTTAATGTAAAATATATTTCTATGATATTGAAATGATTGTTGTTTGTTGCGCAGGTTTATCAGAACTTAGCTTTGATACTAGGCCTGAAATTAGGAAGAGTGCCTTACAAGTGCTGTTTGAAACTTTGCGGAATCATGGTCATCATTTTTCTCTACCTTTATGGGAGCGAGTTTTTGAGTCAGTCCTTTTCCCAATATTTGACTATGTGCGGCATGCTATTGATCCTACTGGGGGTGAGTCTCCTGGACAGGGCATTGATAGTGATTCAGGTGAGCTTGATCAGGATGCATGGCTATATGAGACATGCACGTTGGCCCTCCAACTGGTTGTTGATCTTTTTGTGAAGTTCTATAATACCGTCAATCCTCTTTTGAGGAAGGTGTTGATACTTCTGGTTAGCTTCATTCGACGTCCTCATCAAAGCCTTGCTGGAATTGGTATAGCTGCCTTTGTTCGATTGATGAGTAATGCTGGGGAACTATTTTCAGAAGAAAAGTGGCAAGAAGTGGTTTTGTCATTAAAAGAGGCAGCCAACGCAACCCTTCCTGATTTCTCCTATATTGCTGGAGATTCTATGCGAGCAAGCCATGGACGTTATGCGCAAGTTAATGGAGAGTCTGGTGAAACTGGTACGGCTGATGATGATCCAGAGAGACTGATGACACGTCGTCTTTATACTTCTATATCGGATGCAAAATGTCGAGCAGCTGTTCAACTTCTATTGATTCAGGTAAGATTTGATTTGATGTTGGGACATTGTTATGCACTTTGCTATTTATATTACATGTGGGTTAGTTGTTGCCGACCTGTTGTCATTCTCTTCACTGTAGTCAAAGTCTCTTCATCTACAAGTGTTTAAGCATATACCTGTTCTGTATGGCAGGCAATCATGGAGATTTACAGCATGTATCGACATCATCTTTCTGCAAAAAATGTCTTGGTCCTCTTCGATTCATTGCATCATGTGGCATCCCATGCTCACAAGATCAATACAAATTCCATGTTACGATCAAAGCTACAAGAGTTTGGCTCAATGACTCAAATGCAAGACCCTCCACTACTGCGCCTAGAAAATGAGTCTTTCCAGATTTGCCTCACATTTTTACAAAATCTAATACTTGATAGACCTACAAGTTATGATGAGGCTGAAGTTGAATCTTGTCTTGTGAGCCTCTGCCGGGAGGTTTTGCAATTTTACATTGAAACTTCCTGTTCTGGACAGACTTCTGCATCTCCATCCGATGGGCAACATCATTGGCTGATACCCTTGGGCTCCGGAAAACGTAGGGAATTAGCTGCAAGGGCACCTCTTATTGTTGGAACTCTCCAGGCAATTTGTAGTTTGGGAGATAATGCGTTTGAAAAGAACTTGGCTCGTTTCTTCCCTCTTCTATCTAGCTTGATAAGTTGTGAGCATGGTTCAAATGAAGTCCAGGTGGCTCTCAGTGATATGCTTAGCTCGTCTGTTGGCCCTATTTTGCTCAGATCATGTTGATTTTGGTAAGATTGTACTGAATTTTTTGGTTGTCCCATACCTTATCACTGCTTCTAGCTTCTGATTTATATGTTTTTGATTTATTGTAATTGTTACTGAAAAGTAGATCTGCAGTAATGAAGAGTTAGCAATGATTTTGGATTAGCCAATTCTTCGGAATCTTTCTAGTTACTCATTCAGCAGCATTGCACCTCTTTGTTAAAAAGAATTCGTTCACTTCTCCGAAGTTTTCATGTTGTATGCTAGTTCATTTTCTCCCTTTATCTCTTTCAACGGTCTGATTATCAGAACATTAATTCCTCGTTAAAAAGTCTCTTTAATTATATCTGATGGTTTCTGTTCTCGGCCATTACCTTCCGCCTGTATATTCCTTTTCTCGCCGTGAGTTGTTAATGGTGTGAACAGTGGTTTGAAAATTGACTCATCATCTTGGGATGGATTCTCTTCTTTCATATTACTAATGGTTGATCGTTGTGGATTAAGCCTTGGACTTGTAATTTATGACTCTGGGACTGATACCTGTTGGCAAGAACGTTTTTTGTTGGTTCCTAACCTGATTGTGACGCCTTGAGCAAGATGAGTGTAATCATAGTTATCTGGAAATCAGCCGCACACAATACAAGCAGTGTCGCTGACATGTAGAACTTCCAGATATGGAAGGACTAAACAGCGGGCCGTCCCAAGTTTTGACTTTTGGAATTAGTTTCAATTAATAATTTATCTGATGTGTATAGCTTATACTAACATAATAAGAAATCTGCCGCAAGATTGACTTGGTCCTTAGGTAGCCAAGTGGAAATATCATTCCTTGATTACTAGAATGGAAGTAAAGACGCAAAAGAATTGGAGAGCTCCTGTAGTTGCGGAGACTTCCATATTTTTGAGTTGAAATGAAATATGCGGCGTTGGCTTTGCTGGCACTCTTCACCACCACTCAAGGACCTCCTGACCTAATCAACGAAATCGCCTGACCACGTCCCTCGTTCATTGTCTGTTTATCCTCGTCCAGGTTGTGAGTGAGTCATCTTACGCGTCCTAAGACCTTCAGCTAGATTTTAACGATTGACTCTATGATGTGAATCCCGAGGTCCCAAACAGAAGATTGTCCGGTCTTTTATGCAGTGCCTTTTCCCTTAACTCTGTGTGTGCCCACAGGAATTATTAGGATTGTCATTTCATTCATGTACACCTATATATACAAATAATCACTTCCCTCTATGTTCTATTACTATCTGATCTCTTCCAATATTATTAACCAAAAAGACATGCTAAGCCATCTCAGGACTTGCTTGACCAATTTGTGTGAAAGGGTCCAAGTGAAATGCAAGAGGAGAAAAGGGAAGAAGCTGTGTTTTAGCTTTGATTCCTTAACATCGTCTTTGGCAGCTATGGATGTCCCCGATCAACTCAGCCAAGTGTTCAAAGTCATCGACGCAAATGGGGATGGTAAGATATCGTCTCATGAGCTGAGCCAGCTGCTTTCTGTGTTTGGGTACAACAAATCGGAAGCTACGAAGGTAGCTGAAGGTATGCTGAGAGAAATGGACTGCGACGGTGATGGGTTCGTAGACTTGAACGAGTTCATCGACGCCGTCAGCGGCGGTGAAGAAGAGTATCTTGTGGACGCATTTCGGACCTTTGATCTTGACAAGAATGGTCTCATCTCTGCTAGGGAATTGCAGAAGGTTCTCAGTAGCCTAGGATCAGACGACTGTAGCCTACGAGATTGCAGACTTATGATTAAAGGGGTTGATAAAGATGGTGATGGGTTCGTTGATTTTAAAGAGTTCCGATCGATGATGAATTCACCATGAGCAATCTAGAAGATGAACCTTTCAAACTACGGTGCGATACAGAATAATTTGGTAACGTAAAGTCTTATTCACCCTCTTGTTTCTTCTGTTCTAGCAGACACTTTAGCTCTGGGAGATTTTTTGTACATAAGTTCTTACAAGGCAAGGTTATATCACTTCTAAAAACCCATTTCATGCAAACTCTCTCTTCTCTTGTGCCGATTAAAGGACTTTTCCAGACTGTCAAAAGCTCTCCTTACCATTTGTTTGTACTTTGTACTCAACATCTTCGTCTCTGGCATCTATCTCTCTCTCTCTGTTTCTCCTCCTCCATGATAGGAAATGGGCAAATGGGTTCTCTCCTCTTGTCACATTATGCTTGTCAATTTCAGGGTCTTAGTTCATGCCAACCCAAAATGCATAAGCCTTCTTGATTGCTCAGACACACGTACTAAAAAGTCTACCGAGACTGCTAGGGCCACAGGACCAGGCTTCAGATACAAACAAGCACGAGTCATCATTATCCTCACGCTTCCCGTCTCTTAACTTTTGTTTTTTCCTTTGGAGTTGGTGGTGACTGAATATTCAATTATTGCATGCACTAACTTATCTATCCATCCAAGATATTTTCTTCCCCACGCGCTCTCTAATCATCTATGTTCTTTACCTCTCTGTCTCCTTGTGTTTTACCTTTTGTTCTCCTCATTCCAAATTGTGAGTTGCTGAAGTGTAGCGTGATTTTCGAGAGGATTAACAAAGAAAAGTAAATTTTAGGGTTTTAAATTGGTGGTCGCAATTATGAATGTAATTATAAGCAACAATTTGCTATAGTTGCTCTTTTATAACTTATAATTGTGACTTAATAATTGCAATAATTAATAATTCACAACTGCTAAATTGAGGCTACAGATCAAGTCACATAAACAAGAAAGGATGAATATATTATGACCCTCTTCAATTTCTCGTTGTTGAGTGAAAAGTTTTGTTCTGTACGATCATTTAATTTTAAGTTATTAATTCTTTAAAACATGGGATTTATAAAATATGATATATATTTTAACATATATTTAATATACACCCATTAAAAGTAATAAAAATTTTAAAAATAAAAAGCTATTGATATTTCCCTTCAAATCAGAGCCAAAAGCTGAAAATTGGAAGCTAATAACCAAAGGTTTGAAGTGATCTAATTTAATTTGTACGGGCTGAGTTGGTGAGGTGGAGGATCATAAAGTCAAAAGGTCTTATGTTTGATTCTTCTTATTTACACTTTTTTGATTGAGTTTATCGAATAAGATTTGTCTACTGTGAAGTACCTATAATTTATAGATTATTGTGTCAATTTAAAAATTTATGTACATATTCAAAAAATTAGCAGCTGTGGGTTTTAAAAAAAAAATCATGATTTTCTTATAATTCAAAGGTAGAAGTTAGACCATAATTAAATGGTCTATTTTGCGAGCCCAAATCCGTGAATTTCGTTCGACTTGGATTGGGCTCTGAACCGGTTATGATACTATTATAAAGGATGAGCTGTTAAAGGACGCAACCAAAGGAAGTCAATCCAATACGAAGACCACCCTCCACGGCCCTTTTTCTGCTTTAACTTTTATTTTTATACCAAGTTTATTATCTTTTTCTGATTTCAAAATTAATGGTTAAGCTTGATTTCACTCAATTTGAGTTTATGCATTTAAGTTTGAGAATTTTTTTAATATAATTAATTAAATTTAATCTGAATAGATTAAAATTAACATGTTAAATTAAATTTAATCAATTTTAAACTTAATTTCAAATATTTATATAAAATAGAACTCATACTTGGACAAGATCAGGAATAAAGTGATAAGTAGTTAATTCCAATAGTCAAATGATAAATAGAAGACTTAAGTGATTTAAACATATTAAGGGGGGGTTTGGTTCATAGAGGGGAATGAGAATGAGAATGGAAATGAATATAGTGAAGAATGAGAATGAATATAATCATTATAATGATGATGGTTGGTTAAGATGAAGGAATGATTACCATTACCATTGATGGTGGTTGGTTTGTTAAAAATGTTAAGAAATAAAAATTTGTTAAAAATTTG
>JANIJH010000004.1:2423698-2437512 GCA_024520975.1 Erythroxylum areolatum
CAACCCCCGACGTGCCTTCGTTTGTTTTGCAGGAACCTTCAAGCCAGAGCTAATCAACCTCATGGATCCAAACGACAGCGTGCAGCCTCGTCAGAATCTGGCTGAACCAGTATTAATGCTTACTTTAATGACTATGTACATGTCCCTGACATATTAAGACTATTTGCTAAGCAATATGAGGAAGTAATCAACAAAGAGATTGGGCATGAAATGGAGTTTGATTACTTATATGCATGGGTTGGTGTATCGATCTTTGATTACACAATTGATATTGAGAAGAAATTTCAAAAGGCGTATGCCAATACCTTATTTTGTATTGTACAAAATGAACTAATAAGTGTAATGTATTGCAAGGTGACTAAAATTTAGATCGAAGGAAATAGCAAGTTGTACGAGGTGGAGGAGATGGCTGAAGGCTTTAATATTATTGGGTTGTATACATTTAAATTAAATTATTGGGCCGTATACATTTAAATTAAGTACTCATCCCATTAATAAAATGCAAATTCATGTTGTTTGAATTTGGGAAAATGTGTATTCAAATATGTTTAAATTTTTTAGTAGGAGTAAGATAAAAAAACTCCAAAACTTCTTTTTTTCGGAAGGTGGTAGAAATATGTTATATTGCATATGAAGATAAAGGTACATTTGGGAAGATGATAATATTAGGGTTAGTATGATCAGGAAATTAGACTATGTTTATAAATCTCTTTATTAAACAGTAGAGAGAATATTAAAATTTGAGTACTTGTATAATTATTCGTGCCAATGCAATTGGGTTAGGGGATATTAGTGACCTTTACGAGCTTACTTAATCCTTTTCAATAAACTTCAAGTTAAAAGACCTAATTTTCCCTATGCCACGTAGTACACCAAGAACAAGAAGGTTGAAATCTCGAGTAAGGGATTTCCAAAAGAAGAAATGAGAAAGGAGGTTAGTTAAGCAATATACATATTAGTGGTATTAATTTCATATATTGAGTGTGTTTTTCTTCATGATTTTATTGATATATGTCTTTGTGTATGTGTGTATGCGTGTTTGTGCATGCATGTGTGTGTGTATCTACATATACATATATATTCTTGTTTGAATGTTATTAGTTAGGAATGAAGATGAATGATAAGGGAAATTTAAATATATGCAATTAAGAAACTAAAGAGAGGGTTATAAATATGAATGTCAATTACATGCCACTTAATCAATTGATAAAATATATCATATTATTTGGTAATGTTTATATATACGCTACATTAATGTTTGGGAATAGACAATGTAAAAATGCATTGATGTATTTAAGTATATATTTGTCATATATTTGTCTCTAGTAAAAGTTGATGTTTCCAAAATTTGAATAAATTGTAGGATTAATTTTTACCAGTTATACTAACTTATTGTTTATAAACAATCTTGGAAGTGGTTGATAAGTTTAAATATCAAATGTTTGTTGATGGATTTAACATTGTGGTTGGGGAGTCATAAAAAGAATAACCAAAGGATTGAATGATTGATAATGTGGCAACCAAATTTTTATTCCTATACTTATTCTTATAGTAGAACAAAAGAGCCATAAATATTGTATACTATATATTTATTATTTGTTTATGAAGTAAAAGATATCATTTGTTAATATAATGATTCCTTAAATGAAAATTAATTTTATATGAAGGCTATTCCATTCACTTACAACCACCCTAATAAATTTGAGGTTTTAGTAAATCAACATATATGATTTTATCTAGCCTTTGATTGCTTATATACAAGTGATAAAGAGAAAATACAATACAACAAACATAGTCATGTTTTTTACCATATAAGTATATATTCCATGTGGGGAAAACTATATACCATAAAATAGGGTCGTGAACATTTGTATTTGTTAATAAAAAAGATAAAGAGTGGTATACTACGTCTAACACAAGGATTTTTTTCCTTATGTTTAAACTTTAGGCCTTTAGAAAGGATAATATATTGTACATAGCTTAGAATATAGGCGTGTGACTTCCTGTTTTTTCCTATAAATCATTTAGTTAATACACGTCTTCGAATGCATGTGTGTTTATACTCGCGTTCTTAGAACGCATGTGTGTTTATACCCGCGTTCCATTTTATATTATGTTTGGAGTAATATGTAGCCTCAAACACTACCATGTTTGTTGCCTGTGTCTATCTTTGGATCAAGTCAAAAGTAGTAAGCTACCATGATCAAGACTGCACTAATAGTTGAGTACCTATACAAATACAAAGAAAAGAAGGCACTATAACAGTAGGATAGACCTTATTATATATCGTGGATCATTCATAAAAGGGTTAAAAATGAAGGAAATGTGGAATATCTGACTTCGGTTCAATCTATTTTTTGAAGCATTTTTTTGAGGTTAAGATGAGCTCCAATCTCCCGGGACCTTCACGGAAAACGTTCACGTACACGCAATTAACGTCTTTCTACAGTTTTCTCAAAACTTAAGCACTCTTAACGGGTTAGAGGATTCGTATGCTTACGAATGATATGAGTAACTACAGGAGACCTTAACCTTTATATATAACTTTCATATCGGGCTTCCCCATCATAAGCTCAATATAGGTCCGATCCACACTAATCGGGATCTATTTTTCTCTTGGACTTTGACCCATTAACTTAGATCATTTATTGGGCCACATTATTACCTTCACTTGGATCAAATTACGTAACTTAACTGATAAGTTATTAAAAATTTGAAAATACAATTAATAGTTGTCCAAATTTATGAGGAAGGACAAAATTGTCCAACATTCTCCCCCTTGGATAAGTATTAATTGCAGTTTTGACTCAATTTTAAAAAAGTGTAAAAAGTCGATTAAGTCATGCTACTATATTGTTACCAAATTTTAAAAATTAGAAACATTTGATCCAAAGGAAATGAAAGTCCAACATTCTGTCCTGTAAGGCTTTTGATACTGAAAAATATCAAACACATATGTCATGTGCGACATAGGTCCAATATAATCACGAATATCTTATGCCTCACTAACATGAATAAGAAAATAGAGTGTGAAAAACTATGATGATAGCTGTATGATCTAAAACATATCATCTTCACTTGTAGGTCTCGATTTTTTCAACTTTATGCTAAACTGCAGTAGAAAAATCCTGTTTTCTCTTACCGAATGCTAAACAGCATTAGAGAAAATTAGTTTTCTTTCACTAAATGCTAAACAACATTAGAGAAAACCTTTATGTTCTCCAATTGAATGCTAAACTGCATTAGAGAACCTTTATGGGATTGAAAACTTATATCTCCCTATGTCATATTAAATTTATGGATATCCATACTAAATTGTATGTGTCAAAATGACATAGGCTCAAATTCAATATTTATATATGCCCAATGACCTTTAAAATGCTTAAGATCAACACAAATCTTAAGGCTTTCATATATATTATGACTATAAACAAGAACAGTTATTACTGAGGATAAAAAGATGATCATTTATATTAATAATACTTATAATGTCATAATACATCAAAATGTATAAACTTTTAAGGAGCAAATACAATGATCCTTAACTACTGTTGTCTAAGGACTTTAACACGTCCATACTGGATACTTATTTAAGAAACACTAGTGGGCAAAGTCCTTTAGTAAATGAATCAACTAACATCTCCTCAGTCCTGATGTGCTTCACTTCAACGTCACCCTTCTGAATTAACTCCTTTAGGTTAAGTACTTGACCTCCAAATGCTTAGACACTGTGATATTTTTGTTGTTGTTACTGAACAACACTGCAGCAAGATTATCACAATATAACTGAATGGGTCTAGTTATCGAATCTACCACAGACAACTCAGAAATCAAGTTTCTGAACCAAACCGTCTGTATAGCAGTTCCATAACATGCAACAAACTCTGCATGCATGGTCGAGGAAGCTACCAATGTTTGCTTGACAATCTTCCACGATGCTGCACCATCTACCAACATAAAAATGTACCCTGAAGTGATTTGCGATCATCCAGACACATAGCAAAATTGAAGTCTGTACACCATATGAGGTTTAAATCATTGCATTTCTTATATGTCAATGTGTAATCCTTGGAACCCTTTAAGTATCTCAACACTTGCTTAATTGCATTCCAATGGTCCACACCTGGGTTAGCCAAATATCAACCCAGCAATCCGACAACAAATGCAATTTTTGGTCTAGTGCACACCTGGGCATACATTAGGCTACCAACTGCACTAGAGTATGGGACATTACTTATATCCTATCTCTCAACTTCATTCTTTGGACATTGTGCCAAAAGATAATCTCTCACCATAAGAGATAGGTGTTACAATAGGTTTACAGTCAGTTATATTAAACTTTTGTAACACTCGCTCAATGTTTGCTCTTTTTGGGAGGCTTAGTGAGTATTGAGATTTGTCCCAGTGAATCTGCATACTTAGGACAAAAGATGCTTCACCTAAATCCTTCATGTCAAAGTGTTTGGCCAATAGTTGTTTTACCTCATGCAACATGGTCAAATTATTTGACACGACGAAGATATCATCCACGTACAGAAAGATAACTTTGCTCCCCCTGACCTTATGGTATAAGCGTCTTTCAACTTTATTTTCCATAAAGTCGAATAAGGTCAAAACCTCATTAAACTTTAGGTACCATTATTTGGAAGCTTGTTTCATACAGTATATTGATTTAATCAACTTACAAACTTTGCAGTCTTATCTTGATCCTGAAAACCTTCAGGTTGCTTCATATAAATCTCCTCATAAAGTTCACCATTTAGGAAAGCGGTCTTAACATATATCTGATGTAGCTTCATATCATAATGAGCTACTATTGCTATAATCACTGTAAATGCATCCTTTGAGGATACAGGAGAGAAGATAACAACGAAGTTAACTCCTTCACTCTAAGAGAATCCTTTGGCAACCAAATGCACCTTAAACTGCTCAACTTAACCCTGTGTGTCCTTCTTAGTCTTAAATAGTCACTTGCAACTAACAGGCTTGTAAATCATCAAACTCTCATACCTTATTATACCTCATAGACTGCATCTTATCCTTCATCGCTTCCTAATAAATATCCGCACGGGGTCCAGAAATGACTTTTGTAAAAGTGACTGGATCCACAACATGTCCTATGTCATAGTCTTGCTCACCTAAATAGACTATGTAATCTGGTGAGATAGTAGGTCATCTATGTTTGGTAATCTGAGCAACTATATAGGTTTTGTTCTTTAGAAACCTGTTCCTGAATAGGTATAGTTTCCTATGCCTACATAGGCATGGTACTTGGACCTATATCTACCGAACCTGATTGTATGAAAAGTGGATACGAAATTATCGTAGTATCTGTCATGCTCTCCTGGAGGATGTGAAGATCCTCCCTCATCATGAACATCATATTCCTGAAACTTAGTCGTCTGCGATTTTACTATTCTGGCCCCTCATTCTCTACAGTAAAATCTGCAGCCCTTAGAGTGGTCGGGATAACTTACCAAATAACAATAAGTAGAAGAGGTTGCAATTTGGTCTAATAAGGATTATATAACCTTACCTCAATAGGGCAACCCCATACATGAATATGCACAAGGATTGGCTTCCATCCTTTGCAGAGTTCAAAAGGCATCTTAGATACTGACTTATTTGGGACTCTATTCAAGATATACAATGTCATCTTGATGGCTTCACCCCAGAGGTATTCGGGTAGGTTAGTTCTGTTCTACATTGATCTCATCATGTCCTTTAGGGTACGATTGCGTCTTTCAACCATATCATTTTGCTCAGGACTACCTGACATAGTAAACTGAGCCATTGTTCTAACTGATTCCAAATACCTAGCAAACGAACCCTTTTTTTTGTCCTGCAACTCCATGTCTGCCATAGTATTCCCCTCCTCTGTCAGATCTGACAATCTTTATTGATTTTTTCAATTGGTTCTCAACTTCAGTCTTAAATATCTTGAGCTTATCAAGAACTTCAAACTTTTCCTTAAGCAAAAACACATAACCATAGTGTGAATAATCGTCTATAAACATCAGAAAATATCTAACATGGCATAACGTGATTGTGTAGGGACCACTAATATCTGTATGTATGAGGTCCAATAAACTAGAAGCACGAGTTGACCCCTTTTTCTTTATCTTGGTCAACTTACCCCTATAACAATTGATAAATGTTTCCAAATCGCTAAAGTCCAGAGTTGGGAGAATGTTATCCTTTATTATCTCTCAACCCTCTCCCTGGAAATGTGACCAAGACGTTTATGCCACAATATGTATGATGTTTCCTTTATGAAGGCTTTATTTTGAGTAACAGGTTCGACAACATAAGAAGAGGCATACATTTCATTATGAGTAAGACACATTTTATACAATCCGTAGGATAAGAAGAAAGTTCCGATATGTCTTGTATTGATAGAAACATTTACAACTGAAGTATCAAATACATAATAATAACCTTCTTTATCCAAAACTGATACAGAGATCAAGTTCCGTCTAAAAGACAATATATAAAATGAGTCTCGTAAAACCAATACTAACCCCGTATCGAAGTTCAAACCTACATCTCCTACATAAAAAACATCCACCTTCTCATTTTTGTCGACCATCAGTTTATCCTCTCCTTTAGTCGGTCTTCTCCTAGATCTGAACCCCTGCATTGTGGAATCAACATGATTATAAGCTCTACCATCTAACCACCAAGAACTTTATGTGGTTATAGCTACATTGGATTCACGATCATATAGTCCGAGGAGTTATCTAACAGTTTCTGCTTAACCTTCCACAACTTGTACTTCTCACAATCAGCCTTCCTATGCTCCATTTTCTTGCAGAAGAAGCACCTCATACCCTTTAAGTCATGTGGCCCCTTAGCAATGTTGAACTGTCCAGTTTGAATCTTAGGAGAGGGCTTGTGATTTTTACCCTTATCCTTAGGTTGTTGGGGCTTAATCTTCCCCTTACCTTTGGCAGTTGCAAACATGGTTGTATAGGGAGAACTCTTAATTTTCTTTTCCGTTGTAGCACATCGGGATATCAAGGCATTGATGTCCCAAGCCTGATCCTGAGAGATGTAGGAGATAGCCAACATCTCAAACTCTCAAGGGAGAGTATTTAGTGCTTGATGCACTATGAGGTTATCAGGAATTGGTACATCAAGTGATTTCAGCCTAGTCTGAAGGTGAACCATTCTAATAATGTACTCTCAAACGCCTCCTTCTCTTGTATATTTCATGGAGAATAGCTCCTTAATAAAAGTGCTCTACTCCGTATGAGAAGACACCTTGTATCTCTGGGAAATGCCATCCATAAACTCTTTCACTCTGATTGTATCCGGTAATCTACTCAGCAAATGACCTGGGATCGATCTCTTGATGGTCAAATAGCACATCCTATTTGACTGCTTCCAGATTGCCATAGTTATTTTTTTTATCTGCTTTTGAGCTAATATCAATAAGTGGAGAAGGTCTCTTGATGTACATCGCCACACTGACGTCAGCCATCTTTAGTGTAAACTCCACATCCTTCTTCCACTTCTTGAAATTGAAACCATTTAAGGTCTCAATCGTGATAGCATGTTTGTTTACAGAAAAGGTGAATGGTAGATAGAAAAAACAATGGAAAGATCAATTTAAATGTAGGACAACAACGATAACAGTATCTAGACAAAGAATCTGATCACACATATTATGAAACACCTATGAGCTAAATACATAATATATGCAATTAGATCTCTACATAAAAATAATCAAAGTACAAATCATTAAGTCTCATGACACTATCACCTGTGGGTGAATAGATCATTTAAACGACTTTCCTCCATCTAATGCCTTTATATACGTCTTAAAATCTCATATAAGGTCAACACTTGTGGGCATAATAACCAAATATGAGATCAGAGACATCCCCCAATATGCACACGGTATAATCCAAATATGACTTGAAAAGCCACTGTAATAACTACAAACTTACCAATACTTAAAAAGACCATAAACAAAAGGGATACAAGTTTGAAATTTTTAAGTTAACGTATTTATTGTAATTTGTTGAAACTTATGAACTTGATTAATTCTTTTTTACAAAATAAATCTCCTTAAGGAGTGTATCTTAGAAGGAAATGTTCAATTGAGTTGTTTAATGCTCAAAATAACCTCTTTTTTTGTTTAATTATAGAATATACTAATTATTCTTGACTTTTTAGTCAAACTTGCATTATTAATGTATAAGATGTTTATTTTTTTAATAAAATTACGAATTACATCTTATATTATATTTTGCATATAGGTTAACTTAATCTCAAAAGACTGCTCTTTAAACATCTCTATGAGATTAACCAAGTTATGAATAAGTTGGTTTCTTACAATTAGTTCTTAATGCTACGTGTTAGACAAAAAAATAAGGGAGATCATA
The DNA here is from genome assembly GCA_024520975.1 of Erythroxylum areolatum. Lineage (NCBI taxonomy): Eukaryota > Viridiplantae > Streptophyta > Magnoliopsida > Malpighiales > Erythroxylaceae > Erythroxylum > Erythroxylum areolatum. Next base: position 2,432,089 of record JANIJH010000004.1, read on the forward strand.
ATCACTGCCTTTTAACCATCGTGGCAAATGAGGCATTGTAACTTTACATCTCTTATATGGCCTATCAACTTCATCAATCCCCGCAAATGGCATGGCATGACATGTCTAACTTTTGGTAAGAGCAGATGACAACAGCGAGGTTCACGTGTAACTCATAATAATCTTGTATCTCATATGATCTCTAATCCTCTCCAAAAGACGTTAGTCCATTAGCTTTAATTTCTTGCCTTAAATGTTATTTTCCTAGCAATTTTCATGACGAAGATCTTGCAGAATGAGCAACTGTATATGGACAAAGCTCTAATGTAAGTCACTGATAAGGTATTTTCTTTGCATATGGTAAACACAATTGGGGAAGAGCTATAACAATCCACGAGTTCATTTATGGATATGTTAGGTACGTAAATATTGTTATATATGTGGTGTATATTTCGGTATCCTCATATGATTTCAAATCCTTGGTGCTAACTTAAGCATCAATAATATGTCCATTACGAGTTTTCAGAAATGAATAAAAAGATGTTCCTTGATTGAGGAAAGCGAGAACATTGAAAAATAAAAGGTCGAAGTTATTGATATTGGTGACAACGACGAGAGTGTATTACCAAAAAGGAATGATGAACGAAGCCTTGTAGGATGTAAGTTACGGACGTTAAGACTTAGTGATCAACCAGTTTGGCTTCTGCACGCATTTAGGAACGAAGACATTTTGTAATTGAATTACATTTCGTGCCTGAATTGTTATAATCTTGTTTATGTTTTATGACACCCCAATGTCCCTTACTAAAGTGGAAGTGAGACATTTGATTGTCATCAATGTATTACTCTTGTCCTTTGATATCTAATCACATATATTAAGTTCTTATATTTGAATTCAGTTACTACTGTTCATTATTTATTAAATTTATGAAAATCAACAGATCAATAAGATATTAAACTTATTTAGTAATGACTAATATATGATATTTTTTACAATCGAAAATGGAAAGAAAACATGTAGTCTAATATATAATATAATAAGATGTGATATTGATGCATTAAAATAAACACTACAAGAAAATACAAAATACCGACGAAAATTTACCGACAGAAAAGAAAACGTCGCAAATTACCGACAGAAATAATACATCCGTCGGTAAAGATGCTTATCAAATTGAGAAGGGGTGAAAAATAAAGGGCAATTTACTGACAGACCTATCCGTCGGTAATTTAATCGGCATTTGTCTGACATCTTTCGTCGTGTAGGTCGAACTTTGAATGTAAACGACAACGTTTTGAAAAATTAACCACACGAGGTCGTTTTGTATGAAGCCTTTAACAACAAAATGATGTCGTTTTGTTATAGCTAAAATAATATCATTTTGTTATAGGACAAATTGTTTTTCTTTAAGATGAAAACGGCATCGTTTGGTTGTAAGTCATACAACGTCGTTTTAGTTAACTAAATAAGTTAAAACCTACAACAACAAAAACGGCGTTGTTTGGTTTTAAACCAAACGACGTCGCTTTGTTACTGGAATAAGACGTTCTGCCAGCAACAAAACAACGTCGTTTGGTTTCAACAAAACGACGTCATTTTCATCCTAAAGGAACGTTTTGTTATTTAAACTAAACGGCGTCGTTTTGTTGTTGGAATAAAACGTTCTGCCAACAAGAAAATGACGTCGTTTAGTTTAAAAGAAAATGATGTCATTTTCTTTGTGACAGAATGTTCTCTGCTTTAAACCAAATGATGTCGTTTGGTTAGGTTAAAAGCTCCCAGCCATCCCCATCCCCCCTTTTTTCCCGCACCTGCTCGCTCCTATTCCTTCTTTCTCTCCAAATCTCCTCCGTCTACATCGTCAAGTTGCTGCGTCTCCGGGCACGAGCGTTGTCTTCTCCGGCGGTCTACTGTGGTTAACGTCCAGGTATTTTCCTCTTCTCTCTCTCTATCTTCACGACTGATTTTTTTGAAAAATAATGTTTTCCTTTACCATTTCAATGACGTTGGAGTGTCTACATTCATTGTAAAATTATTTTTTGTTGTTTCTTTGTGTTGGCTGATGAAGATTGATTGAGTATATTGAAAAAAAATGCTTAATCGCGTATGGATTTCATGGTTAAATGTTTATTAAGGATTAGGAAATATTTTGATCTATAATAAAGTATAAAGAGTCTGATAATTAGTCTAACTAAAGCGGATCAAACTTATGGAGTCCAATTTTGGATTATGTAACTTATCAATTGGGGTTGTGAAGATTTATTTAGATAGTAATGACGAATTTTTTTAGGTGGGGAATTTTTTTAGTTGATTCAAATTTTATATCCATATATTTGTATTGTGATAACAATTAAATATTGCACTTAGTAAAAACAATAAGAATAACATAAGTTCTAACCATTTAGAAGTCAAATGTTTGATTGTTATAAAACTTATATAAGACATTTTTAGGACTAAGTATATGTTACTTAATCCACTAATTAAAGGTTAATCCACTAATTAAAGGACTATGCCTTAATGTTTATAGGGGACATGTTACTAACATGAGTATGCTAAAGTATTTTATGCTAATAATTAGCCTAGAATTTAATTTTACTCCAATTTAAGTTTTCACTTAATGTAATTGAATTGCATCATTTGTTATATGATGAACATAATTGCATAGTAATAAAGATTACTATTTTTTTATGCACTATTTCATAGCATATCATAAAGATACAAATTCATAAAATATGTGTTAATCTTAAGCAATTAAATCAAAACAAGCATAGGGACATATACGAAGTTAATATTAAGTCTTATTTCCATGTCTTATGATATAAAAGAATTTTCAAAACATAAACGGATATTCTTAAGACATAAGACGATATAAGATTTTCATCTCATAAAGGAATTTTCTATTGTAATTTAGCATCAAGTGAGAAATGAAGACCTATAATAATACATGGCACAATCAAATAATAAAAATATCACTATATGTTACTACAATTTATTTTCTCATTCATGTTGGTATGGTTATTAAGTATACTTAACTATACTGAAACTATATTACACATTGGCATATTCGTTTGATTTTTTTGGTACGAAAAGTCTTAGTGTACCAAATGATGGACAATGAATTACTTTTGGATCAAATTATTTTCTAAAAGATACATCAATACAGTTTTCTTATTAAATCTTTTCTTGATCCAAATTATTTTGTTTCTAAAACTAATGATAATTATTATTACTCAAAAGGGAGAATGGAGTCATTGGCAGGAGTATTGGGCATCATATGAGGCAATGTCCATTCCATCTCAGGGCGTAATTCCACAAACAGATGTGGAGGCCTGGGGGGAGAAAGTCTTCCTGTACATACAGGAAGATCAATAATCTACCACGAGTATGTGCATAAACTTGTAAGTATCTAAACTTCACATTTATTTTGTAAATGTTTTGTTTTGTTGTATTATAGATAATGATAATGATATAAATATCTGGTGCCATATATGATTGTGTTGAGTTATTTTCTTTGTTCAACAGGGGGAAGTATCATAATAATATAGAGGAAACTATGCCGAAATTTTTATAAATTATAGTTCACATATAACAATTTAGGTTATACATGTAGAAAAAGTCATTGGGCATCAGGCTTATACCAACTCAGCTGTTTTTGCACACTTACAAGAAGAAGCATAACAGTATGACATTCATCAGCAGCTGATATAGAGAAATGAATGTATGTAAAATTAATGCATTATTATTATTTCTTAATAATAATCCCTTACTAATGTAAACATTGCTTCCTAATAGGACCAAATACATCAAACCATTCAGCGGCAGTCTCAAGAAGAACAATATGTTGATGAGACTCAGACGTATCTTGATGCTGTGGGTGGTAGGGACTATCGTGGAAGGATATTCGGGCTATGTTCATTTGCGAACATATATTATTTACAATCCTTCACGTCCAGTATAGCGGCGTCTACTAGACCAACACAAACCAATGAAGTCACCAAACTTTAAGCCACAGTGCATATATTGATGGACAAGATAGCTCACAAAAAAGAGCAGATGGACCATATAGCTCACGTGAATCGACAGATGGATGAGATAAGACAGGAGATGGAGTAGATGGCTCAGCTGAGACAAGAGATGGAATAGTTAAAGGGGAGGCTTAGCAGCTCAAAGCACCCGCGATCATCATGACATTAGATTATGATAGCTGTAATGTTTTTATTACAAACATAAGTTATACACACTGCAATGTTTATCAATTAAGATAATTTTAACTTTATATTATCAATTAACTTTCTGATTAAACAAATTATATATTTATACAAATTAATTTATAATGCACAGATAATTCATATCTCTTGAAATTATGCATTTATCATAAGATAATAAAATCAAATTTAATGTAGGATTTGTCTTTAAAAATTTCTTACTTCTAATTACCGACGGAATATATAATAACGTCAGGAAAAGCAATCTAATTTACCGACGGAAACACTACTTCCATCGGTAAATATGAAAACTTTGCGATTATATTAACTTTAGTTTACCGTCGGAAAACTTCCGTTGGTAAACTTTGTTGACGGTTTCATCCCCTTACGTTTTTTTGTCTGTACATTTTACCGACGGAAACACATATAGAATGTCCGTCGTTAAATTTACTTACGGCCGTTTTAACGACGCCCTTATTTGTCGGTAATTTCTTTTACCCACAGAATTCTTCCATTTACCGATGGTTTTGTCCGTCAGTAAACTACATATTTCTTGTAGTGAAAGGTGTTATTTATCTGTATAGTGTGGTGACATTAGTTATGTCAAGTTGTATTTTTTTTAATGTAGCTACAATATAGTTTGGATGGAGTCATGGTAATGTTTGTACTCAAATCAGTCATGGAAAATATAGCCTAGTCGATTTGACCTAGTTTGAAGTCTATGGGTTCGATCTGGGTTAACAAAAGTAAAGCTATATTTTATAGAATCATGCTTAAAATCGGGCTTATGCTTAGGGAGGTGCATACATAGGATATGGATGGAATTAACTAACAAATAATTCAAGGAAATAGAGAATTAGAAGCTAGTGGTCCTTGAGTAGTGCTTACTCTCAATAAGATAGCAATTGATTCATCATGAGTCTATAAGAACGTGTCACCAGGCATTGCTAGGGCGTGGAGAATATATAAGCATATTGTTGGTTATTGTAGATTTATAAGGACTAACCTTAATGCGGAAGTACTGGATCGATTTGTTGATTGCTAGTCTTCGTTTTACGGTCGATTACTAGAGTCACCGATTAATCTACGTCCCAAACTCTAAGCCTTTGATGGTTTATTTTTCGTGAGAAAGAAAGAGAGAGTTTTCTTGTTTATTGCAATAAACACACTCCTTTCCACTCCTTGAATTCTCTTTTTATATGAGAAAAACATAACCGATGGAGGTTATGTTATGTGGCT
>JANIJH010000004.1:2483742-2498890 GCA_024520975.1 Erythroxylum areolatum
ACTCTGTGAGTGAGCGTTCTTCTTGTTTGATTCTGATTAATCTCGAGACACATTACTTTACTATCCATTTTTGTTCTATGAGTAATGCAGATTAAGAAAGATGATATCTTGTCAAGATTTCTGCAAGTGACACAGACTGATAATAAGTACTTGAGAGATATAATACTCAACTTTGTGATTGCTGGAAAAGACACAACAGCAGCTGCTCTCTCATGGTTCATCTACATGCTCTGCAAGTATCCAACTATACAGGAAAAGGTTGCAGAAGAAGTAAGAGAAGCTACTAAGAGTACAGAAAGCATTACAAACATGGCGGATTTTGCTGCTGGTATTAGTGAAGAGGCTTTAGATAAGATGAATTATCTTCATGCAGCCATAACTGAAACTCTTAGACTCTATCCTTCTGTGCCAGTGGTAAGGAGAATTCCTCAATTGCCTTGTTTGTCGAGTAAGACGTTCCTTTTTGTTGAACAAACAGCTCCTTACTCTTTGGCGAAAAAGAGGCTTAGAAGTCTCTAAAAGTTGCTCATTTCTTGTGATCGTGCTGCCAGTTCCAGTCTTTGCCATCATCTTACTCCAACCCTATTTATAATGCCTTAAGTCTAGACTGACATAACAACTCTTCGTTTTCCTCATTTCGGATTTCTCTGTTTACAGGACGCAAAGATTTGCAATTCTGATGACATATGGCCGGACGGATATAGCATCAGGAAAGGAGATATGGTATGCTACTTACCTTATGCCATGGGCAGGATGAAATTCTTATGGGGTGATGATGCCGAAGAATACAAACCAGAGAGATGGCTTAACGAGGATGGCATCTTTCTGCAAGATAGTCCTTTTAAGTTCACAGCATTCCAGGTTAGACCCTTATGGAAGCTCAAGTTCCATTTCACTTCCTAGTATTGGCGACACCAAAAGCTGAGTTAAAAACATAAGCTTTTCGGTGGTTAACAGGCAGGGCCACGGATCTGTCTTGGTAAAGAATTCGCTTACAGGCAGATGAAGATCTTCTCTGCTGTTCTGTTAAGCTGTTTCACGTTCAAGCTCGCCGATGAAAATAAACCCGTAAATTACAGGACAATGATCAATCTTCACATTGATGGAGGTCTCCAGGTTATTGCACTCCGCAGATAAAACAGTTCACACTGGTTTTAATTAAGTGGTTACAAATATTGATTGAGACCCTCCGACCTCTTCCCTTTAGGGTAAGGCCACGGGCTGGCTCAATATGGCCCAAAAAAATCATGCTGGGTCTTGGCCCGAGCTGAGCAACCGAGCCAATGGCCCATATAATGATTGAAACAAAACGACATCATTTTGCTTTAAGAGTAAAACGATATCGTTTAATTTATAGGACAATTAATAAAAGACAAGGTAACATAACGTCATTTTGCCTCTCATTAACGAAAGCCATTGCCAGGCGCCAACCTCCTCCCTTGCTCTCACCATCTCGCTCTCAGCGGTCGCCCCCTCAGCCTTAGCACTGCTTCCATCCATCTCCCTTCATCCCCGACTTGACCCCTCACCCAGTCCTTCTTCTTTGTTTCTTGTTCTTCCTTCGTTATTCTTCTTCTGTCGTTAGTGTCAATTTCTTCTTCGAACTGTTCAAGTCACCAATGCCAAACTGTCAAACTATCATATTTTATAAAGTAATCTCTCATTTTCTCTTGGACAATTTGGTTGATGTGGCTAATTTGAAAACTTTGTATGTTAATATTGAGAATATGGGATACTGTTTGTAATGTGTTTGATAAAATACTGCAGCGATAAATCATTTCCTATTGCTCATCATAGTTTTGATGTCTCGGGCTATAGCTGTGATTCTTGTTTTCTGCACTATTTTTTAGGTTATGGTTTCAACATTGCATTGTTTCTAACAAAACAATTATCTATCCTTTTGACACCAAATGCTAAATACATAGATGGTTAATAAACAAAACAATTATCTATCCTTCTACCCATTTCATAGTTGAAAACGAGAATAACATCTTGCATTTGATCATACATGCATATCATATTTATTCCAACAAACTCGAATAAATTTGACAGTTAGAAACTATATACACGGGAATGTCAGGAAGCATATAAGCCACATCTATGAGCTTGGTATACACAATAAATACGAGGACCACGACTTAACATGATCTAGCGAGCTAACTAATATTTCAGCTAAGAAGTAGTATTGCAGGACCCATGAAAATAACAGCTCGAGGTTAGCTTATTTCTTATTTTTATAGACCTAATTCAATTTAGTGAGATCTTTCGTTCCCATTTTTTCCATCCAGAATGTTTTATAAAACTCTTAAACTCTCGAATTTGGAATATCCTACTTTCACATAATTCACAAACTTCAACAGTCACTCAATTAAAAAAAAAGATTTGTCTAAGTCACTTCTCATCTTTTCGTCTAATTCCCTTCTCTTTTTTTCGACTAATTCACTTACTTTTTTTCTTGTAAGTTTTGAGAATATCCTCATTCATAGGTTTGAGATTATCGTTTCATTTGAAAAGATGGAAAACCTTCTTATTGAATGATCATGATACCTCCAAAAGATTGAAATTTTGGATCAATGGAAGAATAGCAATATTCAATAAGATACTAAAGTGGATGATTGACTTATCTCATACTAGAAATAATCACAATAAAAATCTTTTGATAAAACAAATTCTTATTTGTCAATAATATCCCATGATCAAGGCAACTGGTTGAATCCTTTGAAATCATTTAATAGAAGTTCATTAATATCTTCTTTTTATAAAACAAATTGACTTAGAATCTTGAATAATCTACTTCACTTTTGTTTTTGTTACAACAAAGATTCCTTAATAGGAACAAATGTATCGAGAATTATGATTTTATGTATGGACAATTCTTCAATATCTTATTCACTCACAACAAATATTTTCTTTGTGTGTTTTGAGAGAGATACTAATACACCCATCGAGATATCTAACATCGTCATATCTACACATTAGTTGGCGAAGGCTGAGTCCAAAGATAGCAATGCTTCAAGTATCGTGATTGCTATGATTCTGATTTATGTTATTCGATTAGATTCAACAAACATTAGTCTATCGAGCAAGATAGATGAATACAAGGCCAAACACAGAACTCATAATAATTTTGTATCATAATGCGGTTTTCGCTTCTCTATCTCAAAAATACATGCTATCAATTTCATCAATTCGATCTGCACTTTTCATTAAGTTCCACAGACTCTGTTAAGTGTGCCCAATTATGATTCAGAGGGTTAGAAATGGGAGCAAAAGTTCTTGTTAATTTTCATTTTAACAGGAGTTTTTCCCGGTCGTCAACAACATGGAACAAATATAGTTCCTTACCCACATAGGACACTGACAAATTACAATGATGCTATCGACATCACAGGAGGAGGAAGCTCAAGCCCGGGTCTTGATTTCCATCCTTTTCGGTTCCTATATGCCTCAACAGCTTGTAAACGAAGCCTCTCTTTAGAAGCATCAAGCAATTTCCGAACCTAGACAAATCATATGAAAATAGAAATGTCAAAAAACTCGTTTTAAGATGCAGAGCATGGTTAATCTTTCATGGCTCCATAAAGACAAAAAAGTTACCTTTGGCACGGCAATCAGTTTTGGCGGAGCTTGGACCACATCTCCGAATTTTACCTGCTCGCGTCCGGGAAAGTCTAAACCTGTTCCCGATTCAGATTTATTTTGCTTCTTCTTCTTTGCTTCCAGATACCTACATATGTGAAGATGGCACAAAAAGTTTGTATCAGAGTTTTAGCAGTAGCATCTAAAACCAATATCCTTACATAGTCAGCAACTGCAAACCAATACTCCTGACCGATCAGTTATCCAAGAAACGGACTAAACAATTGGTATATCCATCTGGTTAAAGAAACTTGATATTACTAGACCAACATCACCAATGAACAGCATAAAATATATCACCAGTCAATGGCTAAGAGGAAAAGCTTTCCACAAGAAAAAAGTACATAATCTAGTTAAAATGCACAATTTCCAATTCTTAAAGTTCATATCTTTGACTAAAAACATCAATCCTGATAATAAGCTAATACGTAAGCTGCATAATATGTCATGGAATAAAAGTTGTTGGATAATTACTTCTTTTTACGCTGGCTTCTTTTCTCACTTGTTCTTGACTTCCCTACAATTGTGTCAAAGCGAAGGTCTTCTGCTTGCTTTCTCTTTCTATTCTTCTTATTCTTATTCTTCTTCTTCTCCTCATCCTGCATATCGTGCATACTCTTGTCATCATCATCACTGTCTGAATGTGAAGGTGCTGGGAGAAGATGGATATCACCTTCACTATTAACTTCAGATGCATTTAGATCATCCTTGCGAATGCGTCTCTTTACAAAACCATTCTAACAATAAGAAGAAAAAAAAAAGATTATAAAGATAAAGAAAACAATATATTTCAATTTTCAAACTGGAGATGTGATACATATAAAAACACTATAACTTTGGTATAATAGGTGCTCAAATGTTATCACCCATGAGGGTGAAATAAATTGATATATTCTAATACTTAACAACAACAACAATCTAGTGAAAGTGCCACTGATTGCAGGATCAGGGGAAGCTCAAAAGAATGCAGCATTATCTCTAACCGGTAGAGAGGCTGTTTCTGAAAGTATTAGCTTCCGAAATTTATTCTAATACTTGAAGAGTTATTAATCAACAATAAGAGTATTTCCGTTTTCTCTGATTTATCTCTTCTCTGCTTTGTCTCTAGCATTGCTTATTTTCTAAACTCTACTTTATTGTATTCTTTTTCTTCTTCTCTTAATTATTGATATCATATTCTCAAAACCCATTTTGATCTTAATAAGATGACTCTTTGTTCAGTTGTACCAAGTGAAAACCCAACCCTAAACCTAACCATCCAAATTTAAAAGAGAAAAGAGAAAACAATAAACCATAGAGACCTTTGCTCTCTCAGCATCGCCTTCTATTGTTTTTCTCTTCTTCTCGGAATCGACAGTGTCTAATAACACAAACAATTTCGAAGTAAGCAACACTGAAACAGATATTACTACACACAAAAAAGTGAGAGTGGGGTAGGGAGAGGGAGAATACCATTATCGGGACGAGTACTGAGAGACATGATCTTGCGGAGTTTGGTGGGAAGAGCGTCGACTTTAGATAAATCAGGCGGCGGTGGAAGGCGGTTGTCGCCTCCATGGGCGGCTCTGTAATTCTTCTCTCTTCTTCTCCTTGCTTTTCCTCCCATTACTTTTAATTTCTTTTTAACGGTTCATAACGGAACACACCTTATATTACGTCCGTCATGACCAAAGTCAAAACCAATGTCTTTGACTGGACCAGTTGGGTTTCAGCTGCCCGCGATCAGTTTAATACCAGCTAGGCCCGTGTTCATGGAACAATATTGGACTTATCAACTTGACCTTTCTAGTAGAGTTAACAAGGTTGGTCTAGGCCGGCTCTATTTAGGATGGCAATATCCGAGAGCTTCTGTCCTGGATCCGATCTGTGGCTCGATTGAGTATGAGATAGTTTAAAGTTCGACTCGGTTTAGTCACTTATTTTTTATTTTTAAATTTTATACTTAAAAATATAAAATACAGTATTTTATATTTTATATTTTTTAAATTTCAAGTCTGATTAAATCAGGTTCACGAAGCTCAAACTCGAACCCAATTCAATACTCAATTTTGTGAAAAATTAAGTCCAAGGGCCGACCAATTTGAGCTTAGCCCGATAACCTCAAATCTAGCTAACCCCGAACTCAGATATGATCTTGATAAAATATTTTTATAATTTTTATTTTTTAGATTTCAAGTTGAGCTGAATTAGGTTTGCGAAGTTCAAATTCGAACTCAATTCGAGACTCATTTTTTTGAAAAAGTTAAGTCCAAGGGCCGATCAATTTGAGATTAGCCCGATAACCTTAGATCTAATTGAGCCCGAACTCATATGTAATCCTAATAAAGTATTTTTATTTTTTAAGTTTCAAATCAAGCTGAATCAGGTTTGCAAAGTTCAAATTCAAATCTAATTTGAGACTCAACTTTTTGAAAAGTTGAGTTAAAGGGTAAGACAATTTGAGCTTAACCCGATAATATCAGATCAAGCTAAGCGCAAATTGAGATATAATCCCCTATCTCCATATGATTTGATATCAATAGTATAAGTTTTAACTTTGACCTTTTTGTGACAGAGTTGGGAATAATGGTTTAAATCTAACTTAAACATACTTTAAGTCAAACTTAGATTAAAGGCAAACTTGAAGTTTGGTCTGAAAATTTTTGGAGGCCTAACTCCTGCCACCAAAATGGCATTTGATGCAACTTGAATGAGATAAACATTGTAATTCGAATTTAATTAAAATTTACATTAGACTCAAATCATTTAAAATGACATCTTATATAAATATTATTTTAAAATAGTAAAAATATTAATTCGTATTATATAACATTGTTTCAATACATAAGACTTTTCATTTTGTGATGGTCAAAAGAGAATTATCAATTATACGAAGTGATTTCTTTGTAGTTTACAAAGAGACTGTTTATGAAAAGTTTAAAAATTACACTAATAAAAATAAAGAATCATTTTTTAAATATTAATTTTTTATGTTTTTATTAGTTATATCAATAACATATTTTAAAAATATTTTAAATTAAAATTTTAAATTTATAAAATTTCTAATAATTACAAAATTTAACTTAAAAAGTCTCCAACGATGGACCCCACAACCACGTGGCCCACATCCAGGAATCTCTCCATGCACCTTCCACAATCCACACCCCTGGTTGGCTGTTTCGCTTTATATAATATCGATCCCCACTTCACTTGTTCCAAAAGTCAAGCGGAATCCAGACAGCATCCCGTAGAAGTCGTCGGATCCAACGGCCTGAAATCCCTATGAAACTACCTACCTCGTTGGGTGTTTCGCTTTACATAATATCGATCCCCACTTCACCTGTTTCAAAAGTCAAGCAGAATCCCGTAAAAGTCTTCGGATGCCTGAAATCGCTATGAAACTAGCTACCCTCCTCCGTATAACGATCGCTACGGTCCTGATCACTGCCGCCGCATCGCAAACAAAGCCAACGTCCTACGTCAACCACACCGTCGGAGACGACGCAGGTTGGTTCTTTAACACTTCCACCAACACCTCCGCTACTAACTACACTGCCTGGGCCGCTACTCAAACCTTCAATCTCGGAGACTACCTCAGTAAGCTTGATTGGATTTGCTGAAATTCGTTAGTGATTTTTTTTTAATGTAGAAATACAATCGTAAAATGTAGGTTTTTTTGTTAATATATTCAGTTTTCAAGACAAGCACTAATGAAACGGTGTTCCAAACATACAACGAGACGACATTCAGGAGCTGCCTCGTTGACGACTACTCGGATAATGATACATTCCAGTACAACGGAGGCAATACAGCGTTCGGCGAAGCGTTGACCATTCCAGTCCCGTTAACTATAGAAGGTCCGAATTACTACTTCTCCGACGCAGACGACGGGGCTCAGTGTGAAAATGGCTTGGCCTTCGAGATCAAAGTCAACCAAGGCCTCGGCTTGCCCCCTAGCCTGAAACAGCCCCCTCCGCCTCCATACATTGAGCCTCCTGGGCCTGATTCTGCTCAGTCGCCGCCGATTAATATCAACGGAGGGTCGGAGACTCCGGTGACGGGCTGTGGTGCAGTTGCGCACGCGCTTGCCTTTGGACAAGCGCTTCTTTTAACCGTTATTATTGGTTCTACCGTTTTTTAACGCCCCACGTGGCATCTGGTGGTCTTTTCGAATTTATACAGTTATTAGGTGTCGGTTTTGAAATTTTTGACAGCTGTTGCCGGAAAGTGGAGATTCTTAGGGCGTGTTTGGATGTGGGTTGTAGGTTACTGATTTCCGGGGATAATGTTAAGAGATTTTCCAAAGCTTCTTTTTTTTAAATGAGTTTGTAGGATTTTTTAAATCGTTTATCATATTGATATTATTATAATTCATAACCATTGAGTGCAATGCCAAGTATGTCTCGCACGACTTAGCAAATAATGATCATCTAACGAGAAGATTGTGTATTATCATTCTAAATTTTATTTTATAACGAGACTTTGAATTAGATTAGATGTGATGATAATGATAATGCTATTATTATATATTTTTTGCATGTGGGTTGAAATCAATCTCTCTATTAAATATGAGTAAAGTTACGTATTGCTTAATCTTTTCCAACCGAAACTTTCACTTAATTTTATTGTTTGTTGTTTGTTATTATTATATGGTTTTTATATTGAAATTAAATTAAATTATTAGCATATAATATAAGGTCATTATTTGAAATTTAATTATTCTAACTTCTTGTAATCAGTTCAACTAGGCGGGATGCGTAATCCAAAGCGTAACCAAACGGACCGGTAATTCTAAACACCAGAAAATAACTGAAAAAAAAGAAAAACGGACAGACTCGTAAATAAAACAAAAAACGAAGGAAAAAACTGGAAGCGAGGGAGATGAATGCAAAGTCTGCTTTTTCTCTTTCTTTCCATGTTTGTGGAGGAAATGCTCACAGACCCAACAACATCATCATCTCGAGAGCTTGAAAATGACTTTTAATAATCACAAATTTAATTCTTATGTTGTAAGATATTTTCTGTAACTGAATACCAATTCTCGAATATTTGTGCGATCGCTCTTTTCCTCTTCCTCTTCCGCGATCTCTTCGTTTTTCTTGTAAGTGTAAGTCTCTCTCTCTCTCTCTCTCGCTTTCTCTGTCTCTCTTTTTATGTATGTATGCGGAGATGTGGTCTTACTTGTTTGGGGTTTTCAGTTGTTATTTATCTGTGTTTTGTCTTGTTTTAGGGGTGATTGTGTTTGGGAACCGAGAAAATGGGGCTGATTTCCGGGATAGTCTTGGGGATGGCATTCGGTATCGCGTTGATGGCGGGATGGAAGCATATGATGGGGTATCGAGGCACCAAGCGAGTGGCTAAAGTGCGTGAAAATTTTGTTTTCTTGTTTTTAATTCCAGTTTGTATGCCAATTTCTTGTTTGACATTTTGCTTCAATCAGTTGAATTGGAAATTGAGTGCTAAGGCGCCTATGCCTCGTTTCTGTTGGAGTTCTGTATGTTTTAGAGTGTTTGAGGATTGAGATGTGTGGGTGAAATGATTGTGGGGTTATGTATCTAAGTCGGTTAACTGGGAACTAGAGAAAGTGCTTTTCATAGAGCAATTTGTTGTGTTTCCTGAATCTAGACTAGTTTTGAGAAAATCTGGTTTCTGTTAAATTTAGCAATTCAATTTGTATGTCAATTCTTATTTGACTTTTTGCAACAATGAATTAATTTCGAATTTGAGTGCTAAGGTCTCTATGCCTTGATTTTGTTGGAGTTCTGTGTGTTTTAGAGTGTTCCAGGATTGAGATGTGAGGGTGAAATGATTGGGTTGAAGTGATTTTGTGTCTAATTTGGTTAACTGGGAACTAGAAAAGCTAAGTATCACCTTTTAGGCTTCTTATAGAGCATTTGTTGTGTTTCTTGAATCTAGACTAGTTTTGGGAAAATCTGGTTTAGATGTTAAATTTAACAATTCAATTTTGTTGGATTGAGTACTCTAGTTTGTTAAAGAGTTCCTACGATGAGCAAATAGTGGGAAAGTAAATGGTGGATCTGAAATGGAAGAGAAGTGAAGATGAAATCAGAATGTATTTTCTTTTCTCTAGAGGACCTGAATTGACTAGTTATACTTTCTTGTGCAGGCAGCTGATGTTAAAGTTCTTGCTTCCCTCAATAGAGAAGATTTGAAGAAAATATGTGGAGATAATTTTCCTGAATGGATATCATTCCCTGCCTTCGAACAGGTCTTCCTTTTATTTTAATAATCACACCAATACTTTAGTTATCAGCTAATATCAACGATGAAACCCTGAGTATTTCTGTTTCTACACCATAAGCTCCCTAGTCTATTTGCTTCCTCTTTCGACAACTGAATGATATTTTATAAATGCATCTTTTTATTTAATCTTTATCACTTTGCTTTCATCTTGCAGGTGAAATGGCTGAACAAGCAGCTAAGCAAATTGTGGCCATTCATTTCAGAAGTAAGTTTCTTCTTCTACTAGAATAAATAACCTAGAAGTTCAACGCATGCTTTGGTGGTGTCAAAATTTATTTTTCCCGTATTAGGTTGATGTAGTTAATTGTTGTGTGGGCTTTAACATTTGCATTCTCTTTCATCCTTCTTTGTCTACAAATGTCTACTTACTGGAAAAGCAAAAGTTTGAGGGAAGAAGTGAGAATAATAGATAAGAGATATCCAGAAAGAGACTTCAATCATTTTGCAATTGGAAAATATTTCACATGTATTGTGCTTGATGTTGGTGGACGTACTTATCTACAGGCAGCTACTATGGTTGTTAAAGAATCTGTTGAACCACTCCTGGAAGACTATCGACCCGCTGGGATCACTTCATTGAAGTTTAATAAATTTACTTTGGGGACTGTGCCACCCAAGATTGAAGGTATGAATTTACTGGCAAGCCATTCTCTTAAGTTATTTTTCTCAAATCCAAATTCTATCCAGACTAGTGTCCTTGTGTCTTGAAGAGAAACAGCTGTGTTCTTTGTCTATTTCCTTTTTTATGGTTTCTTTTAGCATGTGTTCCTGCTTAATTGCTTAATCAATGCAGGTATTCGTGTTCAGAGTCTCAAAAAGGGTCAGATCATTATGGATATAGATTTCCGTTGGGGTGGTGACCCAAACATAATTTTGGGTGTTGAAGCTGCACTTGTTGCTTCCATACCAATTCAGGTTGGTGCATTGATCATTTTATATTCCATTTCACTTTAGCCTTTTAGTTCAGTGCACTATTTCTAAAAGTAATATTTCATGAGCTGTGCTGCAGTTTAAAGATCTTGAAGTCTACACTGTCATTCGTGTTATCTTCCAACTTGCCGAAGAGATTCCATGCATTTCTGCTGTTGTTGTTGCTCTACTTTCTGAGGTAGATTCTGAAATGTTTTGACTTAGTCAGGCTTCTTTCTGAAATTGACTGATGTTTGATATTTTAGTTGTTCTACTGCATAACTGCAGTATGATATGCTGGTATTCCTACAATCACGGTTACGTGGGTTTCATGCATTTGGTATAATGCAATTTGTTTACTCATTTTCTGAGCATATGCTCATTATGTGACGAGGCTGCTGTGAGATGTTTAAGTTTCAGTATTGTTGGTTTCATCATTTGGTTGTACTAGTAATTTAGGTGGGTGATAATCTCAGGTGGGAGGTCAAGTGTGAATATTTTGCATGAATATTTGATTTTATTGTTCTCATTAAAAAAATTTATTTGAAACGTTGACTTACGCCGGCAGTTTTGTGGTGTGTATTGCGGAGCTTAGAAAAAAATTCTATTTTATAATTTGATTGGATTTTCTAAGGCAATCGTTGTGCTATGCTACACTGCCACATGATTGTTGCCAGTTTCATCGGTTACAGTTCTTTTGAAAATGACAAAATTTCTTCAACATTCATCAGCCAAAGCCTAAAATTGATTACGTCCTGAAGGCCGTTGGTGGAAGCTTAACAGCAATTCCTGGAATTTCAGATATGATAGATGTAAGTTCTCCTAATTCTTTTTTTTTCTGCGATATTTTTAATTGAGGTGATATTCTTATCCCCATTGATTCCATACGGTAGGACACGGTGGATTCAATCGTCACCGACATGCTACAATGGCCCCACAGGATTGTTGTACCAATTGGTGGCATACCTGTTGATACAAGGTGAAAATCTTTGTTATGATCCTCATTTCCCATCATGATTTCCAGAACATTTAGAGGATATAAATTGGTATGAAAATTTTGCAGTGAATTGGAGCTTAAACCACAAGGAAAGCTCACAGTCACAGTAGTGAAAGCGAATGATCTGAAAAACTTGGAGATGATTGGAAAATCTGACCCCTATGTTGTGTTACATATCCGGCCAATGTTCAAGGTCAAAACACAAGTTGTTGAGAATAATCTGAATCCTGTTTGGAATCAAACATTTGAAATGATTGCTGAAGACAAAGAGACTCAGTCACTTATTGTTGAGGTATGAATTTGCTATACTTATTGCTTTTTCTCATTGAGTATTGATTGTGTCAATGGAGTTTTGTCTTTCGGGGAAAATATGCAACAGTTTCTTTCTTTTATGTTTCTAGAGAAACTTACCGGATGAAGTTCATGCCACAGGTTTTTGATAAGGATATTGGACAAGACAAAAGACTAGGGATAGCAAAATTACCTTTGCATGAGCTTCAAGCAGAAACCTTGAAGGAAATAGAGTTGAGGCTTCTTCCAGCCCTTGACATGTTGAAGATCAAGGATAAAAAGGATAGAGGAACTCTTACCCTCAAGGTCAATATTTTGAGATACCCTTTTTGTGGATATTGATTGATTTTATATAATTCCTCTTCCTCATCATCTTGGGATCTGTGCTTAATTTACTATCTAGAGAATTACTTAACTGTTATCTTCTTTTAAGATGCTATAGTGCTGGGCTTTTACCTTTCTTTTCTTACATGTGCTTATTTATAGGCTGTGTGTTGAATAGAATAGATATTTTGGTTCATTGCAGGTCTTGTATCATGAATTTAACAAGGAGGAACAGTTGGTTGCTCTAGAAGCAGAGAAGAAGATGGTAGAAGAAAGGAAAAAACTAAAAGAAGCAGGAGTTATTGGTAGCACAATGGATGCAGTGGGGTCAGGTGTTGGAATGGTAGGAACGGGTATCAGTACTGGAGTTGGTCTTGTTGGAACTGGCATTGGTGCTGGCGTTGGGCTTGTGGGAACTGGTGTAGGTGCAGGAGTTGGTATTGTTGGCACTGGCCTTGGAGCTGTCGGCAGCGGACTGAGCAAAGCTGGGAAGTTCATGGGTAGGACAATCACTGGGCAGTCCAGTAAAAGAAGTGGCTCGGCAACTCCAGTTAATAGTGTGCAAGAGAATGGTGGAGCCAAACCACTGTAGAGCTACTAGGGAAGTAAGTGTATCTTTCTGCTTGCACTCATCTGATTTGAGAAATTCTTTTACCTCCTGTCTTTTAGTCTTTGTTCAAACTCCTATACTGCTGTTCTAGCATAGATATTGCCTGCTCTGTTTCCTCATATCGTGAATGTGGTGTAGCAGAGTCATAAACGTGTAGAAAATAAGGTACGATTGTTCAGAATCCATTATGTGAAACTGTAGTTTGCGGTGGTACAAATACATAACATGTTCTGATCCTAAATTACTTGACACCATAGTTTTCTTAAAAACCTTGACATCCTTTTTAATTCCCATATCATGAAGTTGTCACAAGAATGCCTGCTGGACTGAAAAGAGGTTCGGCTGTTCATCTTCCTTTTCTTCAGCCGTAGGTTAGGGCATTTTGTTTGGTGAAGCTGATCGTCAGTTTTAAGCTAAAACAGCCCAAAATTATTTTGGGCCGGGTCTGATTAAATATTTTATTTTTAAAAAATAAAAATAACATCATTTCTTACAAATTTTAAATTTCGAACTATACAGTCTTAGCTTGAGGAAGGTCTGAAACTTGAAATTTTTTTAAAAATATAACTCTTGACTCGAAGCTCATTCAACTAATTTTTATTTAACAAATTTTAATTAAGTATTAAATTTTTCGATAAATAAGAATAATATCTTTTTATCATATTTTATATTTTTAATTTTATTCAATCTTTATTCATAGTTTAATATTAATTAAACCTCTTTACTCAGATTAATTTTTTCTGATTTTTAAAATATTAATAATAATAGTCATATTTTCGCCGGACCTCTATAATATTGGCTTTAAAGTGTCCATTTTAGGGGACATAAAGGCAAGCATGATGAGGGACATTCGCTTAAACCTTGCTTGTATGCTATCATAACCAACACCCTAATTACATTAGTGCGAGGGGACATAATTTTTTTGTACCTTCTATTTTATTCTAATCCTATTTTACTTTATTTCAGTTATATATTTGTATAGAAATATTTATAATATATGATTGAGATGAAATAACGCATAGTTAAAGAACAAAATAAAAAGAATAGAATAACTAGGAGTAACGCGTGTTCCACGTGATTTGAAGGGCTCAAATCCTCATTTGTATGTGTAAATGTACTAATTTAATCAGCCCCACCGTCACAATCATTTGGTGTTCTCCCCATTAATGGTACGCCGTCCATTTGGGTCCATAACGTCCTATGCTTTGAATTGTTTTCGGCTCTCTAGAAAGTTCAAATAACTACATTATTGGTTCTAGATATGTACACTTGAAGAATGAATCTACAAAAGCTACCTGGAGTAACCAAGGGGTTGATTATTAAAATTTTAATTTATTCAATTTTGTAACATTAGTTAAAATATAAAAAATAGAGTTAAAATATTTTTGCTTTCAATTTTTTAACAAAAATAACTTGGTGCAAGTTTTTTCCCACATCATATTAATATTTTTGCCACGTATTGTATTGTATCGAGTATGAATTTTATTATTTTATAGATTAAAAATATTAAAAACTTCATAATAACAAAATTGGTAAAGTTTAAAATTTTATGATTGTCTCTGATCTTATTATATATGTGTGTATGTGTGTTTTGTATGAATAAAAGAGTAATATACTATATAAATAAATAAATAAACCAAATGATCAATCTCTTAAAAACTAAATTGAAAATTAAATCGGCTAAATTAAAGAATTTTAAATATGATTGAAAGATATTATTTTTACTTACCAAAGAATTTAAAATAATTGAAAATTTATTTATTCATTTTTATTTATAAGTATTTATTAATTTACAAAAATTTATGAATATTAAATTAAAAAATTGATAAAAATAAATCAAATTAAAAAATTAAAACCGAATTAAAAAATTAAATTATTAAAAATTGGTTAAATTTTTTAATCATTTAATATATAATCTTATTCATAAGTAATAGATAAGCTATCGACGTGTTTTTTTATTAAAGATTTAAGTATATAACTATTATTTCATTAACTTTTCATGATTATTATAATATATATTGATTAAGGGAGCACGAACGTGACAGAGACAGACGCTAAGTGTTCAGTAGTTGAATAAAATAATAAAAAGTACGATCGAGATGAATCCTACCATTTCCTACCATTCAAAGTTAGAT
>JANIJH010000004.1:2509867-2520630 GCA_024520975.1 Erythroxylum areolatum
AATATTTGATTTGCATATATTTAATTTTAGCTATAATGATAATTAATTAATTTAAAAATATAATGTATTATATTATACTTATTACACGTAATAGTATAATTACAAAAAAAAAAGAAACATGATAATAAAACCAAACATATTTTTGTTTTTAGTTTTTTATTAGAAATCTCAACCAAATAGGTTTTTGTTTTCAGTTTTTATATTACAAATCTCAACCAAATAGGTTTTTGTTTTCATTTTTTATATTACAAATCTCAACCAAATAGGTTTTCGTTTTTTAAGGAAAAAAATAAAAACAAAAAACAGGAAACAGAAACTAAAAACAACAACAAAAAAACAGAAGTGGAACCAAACGGGCCCTAAATGAATACAAAATTTATAACTTAAGGAGCAACAAATTCAATCCATTATAAATTACAATATTTATAGCAAAAAATAATAAGAATTAAGATTAAATAAGATAAGATACTTTTATTTCTTTCAAATATTGTGAAGCATTTTATGAAAAGAAGAAGAGAAAAGACTTCATATGAAGGTCTTTAGGGTTTCAAAGACGGGAAAGAGACTTATATGTGTTTTTGAGGGAGAAAGTTATAGAGTTTTAATAATATAAAAGGAATTTAAGAGGAAGTGCCTTTTTGTAAATTTTCTAGTATGAAAGGCTTTAAGATGGGAGATTTTTGCTAGAGAAGGAAAGGTAAAAGTGTGTGTGTGTATGTGTGTATAGAGCAAAAGAGGAATTGATGAGGAGGAGATTCTTCCTTCTAACATTAGGTGCCTTTTTATAGGCATCATTATACCTATTTTGGTAATTACAACATCAGATAATCTTGTAAGCCATCTAAGAGAAAATTGTACTCATGCATAAATCAAGAGACATTTCATGAAGTTGTTAAGGAAAAGTTAAAGTTCGCATCATTCGAAGTGAAGATCAAAATGTAGGACATAAAAGATAAAGGCATTTCAAGGTTATAGCTAATTTGTAATGTTTATTATACTTTCACTTGGTTATTTTGATAATCTTAAAGGCTCACCATACATAAACACGTCATCATTTTAATTAATTGCATGAGTAGTTTCATTTATCAAAAAGGATTGAAGTTTTAATTTTAAAGAAAAACTCTCAAACTTGAAAACATTCTTCATTTTGAAAAGTATTTTCACTAAGACAATGAAGTTTGAGCATTTGAAGTTGTTAGAATCATGATTTTTAGGGGGTTGGTTGACCTATATAGGGGCTTTGGTCGATCAATATAGGTTAAAGTTGTCAAAATTGATGTATCGAGATTAAATGACATATTGATTGAATAATGTGTTCTATTTTACAACTAATATCACGTATTGATCAAAAAATGCTTAACATATAGTAAATCTTGGTTATTTAATGACATTGGTCGACTAATGTGCTGCACTAGTTGATCAGTGCTTTATAAATAGTCATTGTAATAGTTAGTTTTTCGCTCTAAGGACAAGTTTAGATCTCAAAACCTAACAAATACATATTTTTTCTCATTATTTCTTGCATCTAATAGTATTTGAGTGTTTATATATATATATATATATTTCATAAAAAATGAAGCGTTTAAGAATTCACCGTCTCATTTTGAGTGAGTAAGCCATTTATCCTTATCAAAGTCATTAGTGACATTTTTTGAGTTTTAAATTCTTTTATGAGTGAGGTTAACTTAGGGAAAATATTGCAACAAGAGTTACTCTTCACTCATGGAAAACAAGATAGTTGTAAGAAAGTTCCTCTTTATGTTGTTAAGAGAAGAGACTTTGTGTAAATTCCAAGAAGTGTCTTAGAGAGTGCACATAGGCAAGGTATAAATTGGTTTACATTTCTTCTTTACTACACTCTTTAAATTATTACCATATAATGTACATAGGCAAGGGTTGTTTACTAAAACACTATAAATTGGTTTGCATTTATTCTTTTCTACAATCTTTAAATTATTACTATATTATGCTATTGATTTAGATTAATTTTTATTATTCCTTTTCAAATCACATCAAATAGTTCAAAAAAATTAATTTTACAAATGCCTAATTAACCACCTTTCTTGAGTATTATTAGGATAATAATGAGTATAAAGAGAGTCTCTTTCATTATAATTTCAAATAAATTTTCAGAAAAATATTATTCATGGCATATCTAACAGTATCTTCATCTAGTTATGTGATAGTTGTAGTTTACATTATATTTTCGTAGGTGTTTTAATGTGTTTTTAAGTGTTGATTAGATGATTTGTGTATGTTCAGGTTTAAAATTATGTTAATGTGATAATGTGTTTATATTTTTAAATGTTTTGTGGTTTAGAGCATGATATTGAACTTTAATTTTGTGCGTTTTAGGTCTTTTGATATGGTTGTTAGTATATAAACTCAAATGAAAAAAGAATGAAGGAAGTTGGAGAAAATTTGGACAAAAGGAAAAAGGTCATGATCGTGGCATGCCTATCACGATTATGACAGAAGGTCTCCCCCATAATCATGATAATGACACCCTTATCACGATCATGATAAAAGAGGATTATTCTAGGCCACTAGAATCACGATAATGATACCCTTATCATGATCGTGACATAAGAGGATCATATTAGGTCATGATTGTGACACCAATGTCACAATCATGACAGAAGGCAATTTTTCCATGGTCACGATCGTGACACCCCTTGTCATGATAATGATAGGAGCTCGAGCGTGGGCATCTCCTTCTATTTCTGAAATATGTGTCAAGGTACATGCATTTTTTTCATGTCATAGCAGGCAGTAGCAACTGATCCCCAGTCTGAGTTTCATTCATATGAGTCACACGCATGAGCATATGAATGTGATTGACTAGAGCATGCATTAAGAGTTTGAGCTGTTAGAAGCACTGAGAAGAATGATGATCTATCATAATATGAGAAGAGGAAGGTTAAAGGATATCTAGAAATGGGAAGTAGTATATGGTTAGATATAACAGAAAAAGATTCCGTGCATTTGTATTGGTGGATGTATTATTGAATATGACATCAATATTGTGTTTTGGTATCGTGTCCTCGAATGTGATATAGATGTTAATACACTGTCATGGATTGTTTGAGGAAAAATAAGGATATAAGTAGAAATGATGTGATTAAAGAGTACAAGACAAGTTAAAAGTGACCTTGAGAGGTTGAACTTGGACTTGAAATGATTGTTTGAAAAATGTGACAAGAGTTATATTCCCCCATAAGCATGTATTAGTGGAATTGAGATCAGAATTGCATGATGATTTTATACATTAATAAATTTGAATTGATTGAAGAGGTACACGTGGAAGATAAAATAAATGACAATAGGAAGATAAGATAGAAATGAGGAAAGAATAAAAAGGAATGAAGTAGACATAATTGACTTTACAAGAGATGAATGATGTGTAGTAAGGAGAAAGTTAGAAATGCATATCGATAGGATTTTATGCAAGAATGAGAAGGAGATAAGCAAAAGCCCCTAAAGTTAAGTTAATTTGTTATCGTGAGTACATATTTGATAAAGGGGATTATTATAACAAGTGAGAAATATTGTATGGGATCATTTAAGATCAAAGTATTACTATTGTAAGATAAGTGGTGATCTATCAGAAATAAATCTCTAAATAGAATGGGATGACCTTGATGATACACACCTAAGCATATGTGATTGTGTCTACTACATCATTCACTTTTGACACATAAATCATTATGATTGTGTACAAAATAATAGAAATTGATCTTCTTGAGGTACTAAGAATAATCGATAAGCAATGATTAAGACAGTTGATTAATAAGGATTATATGAACAGTATCGATGATAATAGCAATAAATTTTCTTTTAAAGAAGAATTTCCCTAAATTATGTTAAGGTGATTAGACGATTCAGTTTAAGAGTGATCAATGAAGAAACAAATTAGAAATAAATATGTAATGAATTAAAAGTCAGTATTGGAGTCATATCCCTAGCGGAGACTCAGGCATAAGAGGTAGAATATGCTATTGAGACTATACACATTTTGTTTGATGTTAAGTATTCAACTATATGATTGGATTATTGACTTTGAGGAGATATTATTGCTAATGTGAGAAGGATTTAGGTCCACATTATATTTTATGTAAATATGTTCGGGAGATACAAATTATATTTGATGAATGTGTTACCAACACAGGAAGTTATGATTGTAAATAAAATGAAATGTGTGGAGAAACTAGTATGAATGAACAAACATTAGAACAAGTTATTGTGAAATTAGAGGAAATCGAATGAAAGGAGAAATCCTTCGAGAAAGGAAGTCAATTGGGAGATTGAAAATAACATGTGATAATATTACCTTATTTAAGGAATTAGTTATTTAAGAAATTACGAGAACTAATCATGGGCATAAGGGAATTTGGGTTATATCTGTTGGAGTTAACCATGCCCCCAACAGTATTATGGTAATGAAGATTAAAGTGATTCAAGAAAAATTGTATCAATTAGTGACATAGAGGATATTTAGAAAGTGTTTGAAAAGTGAAGATAATATTTTTGAACATTTGAGGAAATCTTACATATCATGAAGATAGAAACAATTATATGCCAAGTTTAATTAGAGTGAATCTTAGCTTGATCAAATAAAATGTGGGTTGTATAATATCTGAACATGGCATATTGGGAGACCCAAAGGGAGTAGAAGTGATGAAGAAGTGATAAACTACAAGGAATATATGAGAGACTCGAAGTTCTTTAGAACTAGTTGTATATTGGATACTACCAGGGACTGTTAAGGGGTTTTTACTAATCTTATCCCTTGACAAAAAAGTTTGAAGAAAAATGTGTAAACTGTATGAATGATGAATGTAAAAATAATTTGAGGAATTATAATGTATCACCCTACTCCCACAGGACCCGAAACCGATATCGTGGGTGATATCCGAGTCCGTGCCCCGTAAAGGTGGCATGCTAGAATAGTCAACCACTTGAAATTTGGCACAAATTTTTTTCTCTTTTTTTTTTCAGAACAAAGCAATGCACACGTATGTGGAAATCAATTATAAAATTGGCCACACTTTATTTCATAAACATTTGCATTAACAACATTTCAACAATAACATAAATCATTAAAATTTCACTTTACACTTAGGCCCATTTCTGAGACAAAACACTTATAATCATAATACTAGTACACTTCATAATCAATTACAAACCATTCCACTTTGGAAACTTTTTACAAATAGAAATCTTCAATATACATGTTACAATAATTGTGGAAGACTCAAATCGATACAAAAATGAGAAAATACAAGTGCAGAAGCAAACTGATCCCGACCTCTATCCTTTAATTGCATGCTGAAGGTATACTCTCGTTTACTTAACGGGGTATTCTTCTGATCCTGAAAAACATTTGCAAATTTTGGGTGAGTTTTGTGAACTTAATGAATGACCATCATCGATGGCTCACCCAAACATATAACACATAATTCACATTCACATCATTTCATATCACACACACTTAATACACTTTAATCATTCATATTATGCTTATGTAGTGCACATGAGACTCACTTTCCAATTATTATTATTGTTGTAACCGAGAGCCTATACTGTCCCAGATAGGACTCATTGATAATTTTCCTATATAGGGCTCATTGATAAATGTCCTATATAGGGCTCATTGATAACTGTCCTATATAGGGCTCATTAAACGTTGAGCCTGAGGCTCTGATTCACTTTTGGACTCGAGGCTCTTTTTCACTTATTGAAATTTAAGCTCTGATCGGTGGCTACTCTAGTCACAACTGCCATTATGTTTCATGCATTCATGAAATGAAATGCATCAATTACATTCGCTTGATCCCATTCAATCACATTTCCATATCATCGAACCTTAGTCCGGCATTCAACATTAAGTTGAGAAAACACTTCCATTCATACGCAAATGCACATTCAGAACACATTTATCATCGAACCGTGGTCCGACATCTAACAATGAAAGTATGCACACTTATTTCATCTCATTCATATACAAGTAGCACTTCAATATCCCATTCAAACATCACAAAAATCGGACTTTCTGTCCAGAAAATAATATAGTCAATCACATTCATGCAATAATCATCCATTAATCAATTAATATAAAAATTCAAACCAAACAAACAATAAGATGAGACCATCTAGGTTTACTCACAGTATGCTTCATATTTGCTTCCATGATCTGGAAACATCTGGATGCGGACGTTCTATCTTGTATCACCATTATGCAAACATATATTGCACTCACATTATTATATGCACAATCACATAAACATTCAGTTTTACACATATGTATGTGTATAATGTACAATGCATGCTTAATGACAATCCTGGGTATATTTTCTAAATTCATATCTCATGCTCATTCCCATTTCATAACTTATATATGTCTAATTAAACTTATATTTACAATTCATTTGCACAAGATCATTCTAAATTCTCCATTCAATCTTTACCCTTGCATGTGTCTAGCTTATTTATAAGCTTACATCTCAAGAACACTTGATTACTACGTATTATAACTCAATTTCTAGTCATCTCTTTTCTAACCTCATATGATCTCATAATATCTCATTCTCATTCATAATTAATCACTTAATACATGTTACTCAACTTCATTTAACATAACTACAATCATATAAACATCTTCATTCCCATTACACTAATGCATTTGCTACTTTGATTTCATCCATTCGTTCGCTAAGTTTTAACCTCCATTTTCACTTCAAACCTATCATAAATCAGTCCCATAAACCAAGGATCATTCTAGGTTCACTTTAAGACCCATTTAAGCCTTAATTAGGGTCACTTGACCCATGAATATCCGTTAAATGGACCTTTATAGGTCACTTATAGAAACTTGAACTTTTGACCTTCTAAACATCAAAATCTCTTCTTGAGGTCTTCATAGAAGCTGTAGCTCTTGTAGTCCTGTTTAAAACCATAACTAAATGATATCAATCCGAGTTCTACAGAAAAAAGTTGTGCTTCTTGCACTAAAGTAAGTCCAATTGCATTCTATGTTTTCCAGATTTCTAACTCTTTACTTACAACATTCAATTCCTCATATTTAGTCAATCATTTCTAATTCAACACTCATCATTTATCCATTATTCTAACTCGATTTCAACTCAATATCATCCATAACCAAATTATATCCCATGATTGATCATAAACACTAATAACAGATCATACATATACATACACATTCATCTTCAACTTTCTGCACTTAGTACTCAATTTCATGTCAAATTATAAACTCTTAAAGACAGGATTTGAATTCTATGTCTTCATATAAAATGTAGCCATATGTCTCTAAGTTAATTCAAATCAAAAGTCACCTCATTTGGATATCTACATAATAAGTTTTGGCTAAATTACAGAAACATATTCAGTCGAATTGTTACAGCTAATCTATTCCAACCACTTTAAACACCGTTATCTTTTATTTCTAAACTTTCATCCTAGTTCTTCTCTTTTCAAAACACTATACTTGCCTTTGCTTTAAATTCCATACCCAATCCAATCCATTCCTAAAACAAACAATGATCCACATTTTTATCCATAAAAAACAGAACATGAAACTCCATTTATCAGTCAAATTTTCTGCACAATTTCTACATCATTTTGAAAATCCTTATATCACTAAATCATCACTGCAACATCTTATGAACATCAATCATCATATATGTAAAGGAAAGACAATTAGTTGCTCATGTCATCAACCACATTCCATCATATATAAAGCACCATTTTGTGATCAAAGAACCCATCCTCATACATATCTCATTCAACAAATCATAAGGAACAATATGCTACTTACTTGAGTTAGCTTCAAGATCTTCAAAATCACCATTAAACCCTAACTCTTTCATCTCCATGATCATCAACTTTCATGAAGGATTAGGTTGGGTCTTTTAGTAGCAAGGTGAAAAAGACAAAGAAAATGAAAGTAGCAAGTGAAAGTAAGAGCAAGATTTAACATTGATGAAGGTGGGAGAGAGTGAGTGGCGTGGATGAGAGAAAAGAATGGAGAAGGAGAAAATGAAGAAGCACGTAACGAAAATCATCTTTCAATTAGCTAGAAAAATTGTGGGTGAGGTGTGTGGCAAGGCAAGTGACACATGTCACTTGTCACATGTCACCTCCCTATGGTCCCATTTGGTCCACTTTAATAACTAGTTCATTTTGTCTCCAATTTCTAATCCAATTGACTC
Source organism: Erythroxylum areolatum (assembly GCA_024520975.1). NCBI lineage: Eukaryota > Viridiplantae > Streptophyta > Magnoliopsida > Malpighiales > Erythroxylaceae > Erythroxylum > Erythroxylum areolatum. The sequence continues at coordinate 2,518,096 of JANIJH010000004.1, forward strand.
CTAATTTGCAATGACATTTGTCATTAAATCCTAATGTCATATATAAAAATTTTCATTGCCATTTGACTCTTATTTCTACTACTATTCACCAATTGTTCTGTCACTTGACATTTTTTAAGTCCTAAATACTCTTAAATTCTAAAAAATTCCCAAATTTTTACCAAAAATTCTAATTCACTACTTATACATTCCCACTCAATTTTTAAGACACAAAACCATAATTCGCATCATATTTACATTAAAACAATCATTTCTACCCGGAAATGTCAAATGAGTGCATGAACATTTCATTTTAATTTGTGCAATAATCAATTTCACATATGTGTATGCTAACATTATGCATGAGCATGAAATGCATTTTTCTCAATCTCTCTTTAATCTCACATGTACCAAATTTTAGGGTTTTAACCCTCAGTATGAGAATGGGATGTTACAGAGCACACCAACTTTAGGAATAGAGGATCTTGTGTCATTTAATGGTACACTTAAATTAATGCATAATTATGAGAAAAAAGTTGATATAATCATCATTTTGTAGTTATAACTAAAATTATTTAATTTATTTACTTAATACTAAGTACTATATTATTAGAATCTTGTAGAAAGACTTTAAAATATAATACAATAACTATATTTCTTTGAGAAATATCAAATGTGTTAAAAACTACATCAAAAGTTAAACTGGTAAAATAAAATATTTAAGATTTAAATAATGATAGACAGTAATAAAATGAGTTAAAGATTAAATAAAATTAAACAATTTGAAATATGCTTGAAGAAGATTGTTCCTCACTGATTGAAGAATTTGAAGTTTAATTGAAAAGAGAGATTGTTAAATAAAATTTAATTAATTTATTTTAGTTTATAAAAACTAACTGATTAATTAACAAATTGATTAGTTGTTAACAAAAAGGGTTATTAAAATAAATATAACTAAAAAATTAAAAATTAAACTGAAAAATTGACCGATTCAAAGTTTCATAGTTGAATCGGCCGAGTTGGTTCGATTTTTTAATCATTAGAAATTGGTGATTCGTATAATTGTAATTGAGAGTAAAAGTTTTAATTTTAAATAGTGATACTTTTTAAAGATCTGTCTTGAGTATATATTAACAAATAGAAGAGTTATGTATTATTAAATATATAATAAAATATTGTAATTTAATATTTGACGTGTCGTTAAATTTGTTTCGGTTAATATAATATTATCACATGGATTCAGTAAATAAATAATATTACATAAGATTTTATTTCATAAAATTTTGAGAAAATTAAAAAACTAAATTTTTTTCCTCTATTTGATAAAATTTAAACTTGTAAAAGTAATATATGGACTTTAATATCTATTATTCATTATATTGAGCATGTAATCCTTATTTAGTAAGAGAAAATGGTCCTCTTAGCTAACACAACATCAATTTTTATAAAATGTTGTCTTTTATTAACAAATTAATTCTACTTAAAACCGATCAAATTTCAAGTCCTCCTTACAAAAAAAAAAGGACCCAACCTTGTTGAATTTATTACATCATTAAGCTTAATCACTTATTCTATATTAAAATATATAAATTCCCAGAAAATAAAGATGTTCGTTATTGGATATCTACAAAATTCAGTTTTTAGTTCATGCTCAGAGATGCATAGTTAGTTGGTGCGAGAAAAAAATAATTGACAATGAATGATAATTGATAATATATTATGATTAGATGAATATTGTTTTTAAATCCCCTTTTGGGACGATACTTCATATCCCTAATATATTATTATTATTGTTGTTATTATTATTATTATTATTTGATTAATTAGAAATTTATTTCGTAACGACAACTCAATTTATAAGAGTAAAATTTTAGTAACTTCTCAGTCCTAAATGTTAACAACATTTTTATTGGGACATTGTTATTATTGTTGTTATAATTCAAATAATTAGACATTTAATTCATAATCATAACTGAAATGGCAAGAGCAAAACTCTAACAACTAAACCATAATTTTTAAACTTTTTTTTAAAAAAATAGAAAGAGATACATGACATGAGTATTATATGTAGACTAATCAAACCTTTCTTACTTTATGATTTAATTCAATTTTTAAATATGATTTGAATCGCTTAAATCTAACCTAAAATAATAATTTATTATAAATATATCATAATATTCATTTGAATAGAGTTTAATTAGTTCAAATTTGATTTAAGAGATAAGTTGATTAATACGTCACCAACATTTGATTGATTTACGTATAAACTTAGTCATGTTAGATTAATTAAACTTGAGGTCAAGTTTAAAATTAACTAAATAGTTAATGACTTGATTTTTTTTTAAATTAACATACCAAATTAAAATTAGTTTAGTTTATAAATTTAAAAAATTAAAGATTAAACCTCATCGTGTCATTAACCAGACAAAGCATGCAATTTGATCGAGCTGATTAGCTTTCGATTTGACTCTTTTAAGTAAGTGAAGAAATGTAATTAGTAATTTAGTTTGATAGTTAGTTTTTTGTATTTGGGCTTTTATGTATATAGTCCAACAG
>JANIJH010000004.1:2544663-2567540 GCA_024520975.1 Erythroxylum areolatum
AAGCCATGCCTTGACTCACCAGAACTTGCAATCCCTCCTATTGACTTGGGAAGCTTTTTATCAGGAGACATTTCAGCCGTGTCAAAAGCTTCTCAGCTGGTTAACGAGGCATGCAGGAAACATGGGTTCTTTCTAGTTGTCAATCATGGAGTCGACTGGAAACTTATAGCCAAAGCTCACGAGTACATGGACATGTTCTTTGGCATGCAACTCTCCGAGAAGCAAAGAGCTCAAAGAAAGATTGGTGAATACTGCGGATATTCCAGTAGCTTCACTGGCAGGTTCCTCTCCAAACTTCCATGGAAAGAAACACTTTCTTTTCGATTTTTAGCTGACCCGCATCAGTCCTCCAACATTATTCAAGAATATTTCTCGAATTTAATGGGAGAAGATTTCACAGAATTCGGGTAAGCCCAAAGTTTTCATGTCCTATAGCTTAAAGGAACTTTCCAACTTTATCTGCCATTGACATGGTTTGAGTCCCATTCATTCAGGAATGTGTACCAAGAATACTGTCAAGCCATGAGTTCTCTTTCTCTTGGGATTTTGGAGCTTTTGGGGGTGAGTCTAGGAGTTGACAGAACTTATTTCAGAGAGTTTTTCCAAGGGAACGACTCGATAATGAGATTGAATTACTACCCACCTTGTCAAAAACCTGATCTAACACTTGGAACTGGACCTCACTGTGATCCAACATCATTAACTATCCTTCATCAAGATCAAGTTGGTGGCCTACAAGTTTTTGTGGACGGAAGCTGGCGATCCATCAATCCTGACCCACAAGCATTTGTGGTCAACATCGGAGACACATTCATGGTAAGTGTATGTCCGCACTCTTCAGTGACTTTGTTAAACTAAGCTTACTACAAAACATAACGACCAACTGATCTATGTAATAGTATGTTAAATGTCTGGTCTTTTCAGGCCCTGTCAAATTGCAGATTCAAGAGTTGCTTGCACAGAGCAGTGGTGAACAGCACAAGAGTAAGAAAATCATTAGCATTCTTTCTATGTCCGAACATGGAAAAAGTAGTGAAACCACCAGAAATCCTAGTGGACTCAGAAAATCCCAGGATGTTTCCGGACTTCACATGGCCAAGTTTACTAGAATTCACGCAGAAGCATTACAGGGCAGATACAAAAACCCTAGAAAGCTTCACAAGCTGGCTTCAACAGAAGAATAACTGACTAAAAGATTTTAGAGGAGAAGAGTAAGTGCAGGGGACTTTTGGTAATTCGTTCATCAGGAAGAAAAAAAGAAGTGACAGGCCAACAGAAACTCCAAAACGATTGCCCACTAAGCAGTGGCTTATGGCTGTAAGGGTGTGTTTGGTGATGTAGAGCATCTTATAAAGAAAGCAAATAGTTAGAATAAAGATCTCTATGGGCTCCATACCTTCTTCTTCTTCTTCTCTCTTTTCCTCCTTTCATTGTCTCTCTGTCTTCGCTGTCTCATTTTGTTCCCTTGGTCGCTCAGTATGTATAAGAAAGAATAGTTGATTCTTGACTGACCTCTTTGAGGCCACCAACGATTCTGTTTGCCTCGTAAGTAGTATCTGAGTCCTTCAAAACTTGTTAGATTCTCATATCAGGATTTTCAATAGCACACCTTTAATGGATCATATACATTCCAATGCCATTTGGTTTGGCTCACAACCACATACGTGATCGACTAAGTACATCACTATGATTTCTCAAGGAGACTCTGTTTCTGGCTTATCTCAAAGAGTTCTGGAAAGGATGGATCCATTCATATTTCTATCAGAAACAAACAAGAAAGGATAAAAGAACAGAAAATAAGCATACCCATCAATGGCTAGTCGAAGAAATTTCCCTCTTAAAATAGCAGGAAAACAGAGTCCACGAGAAATCTATGGCCTGTACTTTATATAATATTAAATCACAGAGAGTTCTATTAACTTTCATGATACAGACACACAAAAAGACCAACTGGGTCACTGTGATCTGCTCATTCCAACCTCACCAAATACCCAACAATTCTATTTTTCTATACGTTTAAGAATCAGAACAAAACTGGTATTTGCTAAAATATTACCAAAAAGCTGCTCTTTTTAATCCTGATGCATGGCTCCAATGTGTTCTACAATTTCAGATAATCATCAACTCAACGCCAATCTTCCAAGTCTTTCTGTCACAAATAAAAGGTCACATCATTAACATTCCAGCTAATTATACTTCTATAATTGCAATTTGCAAGTCAGCCATACATAACAGAGCACATGAATTACTTCAGTTGGAGATCTGCTATCAATAGGTATAAAAGTTCTTTTCAGGACTCTTAAGATACCAATCAATAGTATTGTGAAATTCGTATCATACTGGTGGATGCCGTTCGAAAAATAGTACCAAATTATATTAGATTGTTACACCAAAGTGTACCATAGTTATATTAGTTGTACTCGAACCTGTCAGTACAATGGTGAAGGCCACAATACCATAAAAATATTGGAACAAAATTATAAATTGTTTAATTGAAAAAAATAGTTTTATAGTTAAATATTTTTAAATAATATTTCTTACGTCTAAAAATAAATTATTTTTATTGAGTATAATTTTGAAATTTTTTAAATTTGAAAGATAATATGAAATTGAATTTTAATTGTATAAAAATTTAAATACTATTTTATATTTTAAAAAATTACATCAAAAGTTATTACTGATAAGATAAAAGATTTAAGGTTTAAAAATTCAAGCGGTATTAAACCGATATAAAATTAGTATATGGTGAAGATGGAACAAAATTTAAAAATTTTAAATAAGATTAAAAAAAGAGAGTATTCTTATTTGTTAAAAAAGTTAAAATTTAATTGAAGAAGAAGATTATTAAATAACAAAAATCAGTTAGTTTATAAAAATAGACTGGTTAATTAATAAATCAACAATTTTTAATAACACAAATTATTAATTTAAACCAAACAGGATAATTAGTTCATTTGAAATTTTTATAGTTGAATTGACAAAACTGATTTAATTACAATCAGACCTCTTCAGACCCCGCTTTATTGCGGGACTTCAAATTGGGTGTTATAATGATGATGGTATTAGTCGATACTGATACTATACAGCACCAGTATATATTGATACCAGATCCGGTACAGTATTTCTAACTTTAATAAAAAGAAAGCTTTAGAGTGAACTACCAAATGAATCTAGTTGCAAAATATCAGATTGACTAATCCACAGGTGGCTCGACAGGTTCCCCCTCATAAAAGGAAACAGTATATAAAACATGAAGGAAGGCACATGATTCTTGCAAGGCTGTCATATATATATATTGTATGGCACTATGAACATAGGCTATCTCTAGAGCTAGAACTACATATATGCTCAGACAATATTCTCTCTTTTGTCAAGACAGACCAGTCACTTCTTCCAAGACTTTTTATCCCCAAAAAAAATATATCATATCACATACCCTTTTCATCTTCGTATCCGTACAGGTTGCTTAATTTGATATATGCAAGCAAAGTATTTTAATGAAGAAGATGGTAAGTGCCATGCCAACTTACTTTTCCAATCTGAGTGAGAGGCAGACAAAGCTTCTTGAGATAAGCCACTTAGCAGAAGAACTCGAATCTATTTGTCCTCTAAACGACTAGATCCAATCACTGTTGGTTGATTAAACTTGAACCGTGTCAAACGAATATGATTAGAGAATTCCTCCTTACCACAGTAAAATCCTCTGTTCCTTTGGTGTATATGACCATTCTTCACATATCATCTATACATTTCAGCAGGTAACAAGCAGCAATGGCAAGCAAAAGCTGATAGGATAGGTTCTCACATCTACTGTCATGGAGATTTTTTCGGACGCATTGGAATTGAATAAAATTACCGATATACGATTCCACGATTTAGACTTTATGGGTCTAACACCTACCCTGAGAAGCAAGCATCGAATCCTTTTTGACTTGGGTCTACTGCAAGACTAAAACCTGTCCTGTTCTAGGTGCTGTGATGCAGTTTACTGTCCCTATCCTGATGCACTCAACTTGTTTTAGCTGGTACGATCGAATTCGGGTCTGATGACTTAAGACTTCCTATTATAAGACTCATTTAACAGTCTTAAGAATACTTGAGGGATAAAATCAACCAAACCAAGGAGACAAGAATGTTGATCAAACTTCAGAGTTCAGGGACAACAATCAAATTTAACCCGAAAAATTTTGTAATGGAACAACAGATACATCAGATTAGTAACAGTTGAAAGAATACAGAAACTGGGTTTGATCTAAGTTTACTTCATCTACCCAAACTAAAATTGCTCTATAGAAGACCTGTTCATAACCCTAGGCATCCTCTGCAGCTTAGGATTTTTACAGTTTAACAATGCATTGGAACATATAACCTAGATTTGTTGAAGGATGAGTGAAACAAATTGAAGGAATTACACAGAATAATGAACAATGTGGAAACAGTAGAAGGATATGCAGTACAGAAAATTCAACCACATTCCTTCACATGTACTAAGCCAATTAACAACTGACCCTTCAATTGCATAGCCAGACTATAAAGAGAGATTGAGGGACGCATGAGTGGGATTTGCTGTACTTTACAGCATTCATCAGCTTCATCCACTTAGCTTGCAGTTGCGAATGTACGGATGATCATACTTAATATACTTGGTCCAGTATGATCGATACTTAGTCATTGACAACTCCAGCCATGGCTTCATGTTGCCATTATAGTGGACGACTGCTGCATTTTCAATCTCTGATTTAGCAAGACTGGGATTATAACCGAGACCAAGTACATGCCATGACTTCTCAAGTGGATGCGTCAAATTGTAAAATGTAAGCAACCCGGGTGGTAGAGTTCCAAGCTTCCAGAGAATCCTGTCTTCATTCTGTTGAAAGAAAAAGAAAATAAATGAAGGAAATTCAGAACAGTAGGAGAGTGCACTTACTGGAATAATACTTGAAGAGTTTCGGTAATTAGTTCGGATAAGAAACAAATAGCCACTGTATTTAAGGCAGCAAGACAGGAATTACTTGGATTAGTAGCTTACCATGTTTTGCCACTTGTGATATATGCCAGTAATATCCTTTTTTTTCCACTCCTTGAGATCAAAAACATTCATCCCATATGCCCAACCACAAGCATTTGGATCAAAGTTTCTTGCAATGTGCGGATTTGAAAAGTTTAGGTACTTATCAAACCGATGAAAGCTTTCACCACAAGTTTCCACAGCCCCATTCACTTTCCCGCGTAGATTTATAGACCACAATCTGGTCAAATCTTTCTGGACAACAATGTCATCATCTAGAAACAGAATCTTATCCAGCTTGGGATAGACCTGTGGCAGGTAGAATCTTAAGTGGTTAAGCATTGAAAGATACTTTGGGTTCCGATACTTCAGATTTGAAGAGCCAGTTGAAAGAGATGCTGGATGGTTTGCCTTGAAGTAATATTCTTTCATTGCAGCAGACTCGAGTTGCCGCAGAACCGGGCAGTAGGACGAATTAAGCCACTTAAATTCATCAACATTTTCAACATGAATAGTGGCTTTTCCAGGAGGATTTAAAAGAAACCACATGCTCATAGCTCCAAAGTTGAGTTTATCAGTAACAAGATGGAACACATGTTTGGAAGGATCCTGGGATAACACCAAGAAGTATAAATGAGAAACATGGAAAATCAATTTTGGATTTAAGAAACAATTAAGACTGGATCACCTTCGCATTCATGACAGTTGAGTTGACAACAACTGAGGCAGCCAAGACATTGTCAGAGAAGAGTGCGTAATGATAAAGATTTGAGTTTTCCAAATTCTCACTCCTAGGGAATTTTCTCTTCTCTGGAGGAAGGAGATAGTAATCTATTGTCAGGCGCATTGACAAGCAATGAATTCCATTTGGAATCGTTTTTGCTGCTAACTGACTCAGGAACGCACTCTGCTTTTTCAAACTCCTTACTTGCTCATCAGCTGTTTGAAGCATTGCTCTGAGCTTCCCGGTTACCAACTTGCAATCATATAATTGTTCTCTTGCTTTTGATAAAACTTGGCCCATAGCTTTAATTTTCTCAGGAGCACTAAGCAGTAATTACACATGTAAATTAAGTTTTCAGGAAATTTCCATAACCATCAATAAGTAATCAAGAAATCAGCGAATATAACTTGACAGACAGTAAAGTCCATAATTCTGCTACCTGTTATGCAGATCGGAATCGGCTGATGCCTCTCCTAGGGTGCGCTGACTCTCTTTGAGCCGAATCTGAAGTTCTTGTTGCAAGTCTAGTTTGTTCTTCATCTTAGCGATACCTATGTATACCCTAGCCATAATCATCTGGTCCCGTATTAAGCGTACTGTTGAATCAGTATTCTCATTCTCATTTTCTTTTCTCCATATATTATATTTGCCAAGAATTGAAGAATCAACTGATTTAGAACGTTCAATGGCTGCATTTTCAAGCTTTACTATTACTTCATATTCTTGCTGCACCAAATCTGCTGCACGCTGTTCACGTCTTTTTTCTCTCAATTGCTGCATGATGTCTCAAGGAAACAACAGGTACATCAGACTAGATATTCATAATACCGTATAGAGAAAATGAAAGATGGCATCTCCAGTATCCTAGTTCACAAGTAGTTTTGCAGGATAAAGACAGCAATTACCCTTCGAGCAAGTTTTTCCGGAGTGTCAGTGGATTGAAAATGATCGTCTACAAGGACAAAGGGAGCATATCAGTCAACAAACAAGAATCATATGCAATACCAAGTCAAAAGAATATAAATACCAGAAAATTCAACATTTTTTCTCTTAAATCCTTCTTGCTTGATGACCATATCTGTTTTCTTGCGCTGAAACATACATAAGAATCCAAAAAAAAAAAAAAATCTGTTAAGCAACTGTGACTAGGGACAAATTCCACAAGTAAACATAGGAAGACACAGGAGTCATCTTACCTCAGGAATTACATTATTGCCACCTAAAGTTTCTTCGGAAATAACCTTCCAAGAAGCAGACAAGTTGTTTTTCCTAAAGGAATCAAGACTTAAAGGTCCCAAATCCGCTGTGCTGGCAACTATAACATCAATAACCTAAAAGATTGTCATAGTAAAGGTGTCAAGCAACTAGAAAGCATACCTAAATGCTCCGTATAACGAATTAAGCCAATTAGTTGCAGACAGTTTAAGTAACTATCATCAACAGAAACTTGCCTCTTTTGAGAAAAGGGATTTAGCATGTTGTAGAGCCAGCTGCTCTCTCCAACCCAGGCCCTGTGCATTCAGCCAATATTCCAGACTTAAACTAAACAAGAAGAAAAAGAATTCATTTTCTACAACAAAAGACAAGGAAGAATAGGAAGGTTAAGAAAAAGCCACCTGATTGTTGAAACCAGCTATCCTATTGGTTTGTACTGCACAAAAGAGTTCCAAATTTAGAGACAAGAATCAAAGACAATTAGAATACAACATTGATAGCATAAAAAGTACAGAATGGAACTGTCCAAAAACACTGTCAAAATATTTGAGCCAACCTACAGACTGTGGAAAAGCAAGGTAAATCAAAAATATTAAACTATTTGTCAAATCATCTGCTGTAATAAACGGTCAGTAAGATAACATAGTTATGAAATGCTTATGGAGACAACAAACTGGCATAAGCAGGATAATTAGTACTGACTAATTCAAGTTCAAATATATATATATATATATGTATGTATGTATGTATGTATACATACATACAGCTATAGCACACTGCCACAAATTTTAAAACAAGACTTCATTCGCACTAGACAGTCATCATTTCAGAAACCACCACCCAGATTCAACAAAAATAAAAGGTCAGGAATATTAATAATACATATATATGTTTATATATTGGTGAACATCAACATCAGACAATAATTGACAGTGCACGGGTGCCCACTGATAGTCTCCAAAATTTATAAATGATTTTCACAAAGCAGGCAGAAGTCCAGAATTTGTCAGACATATTCCCCTATGCGGACATAGAAATAGGTCACCTCCACAAAGCACATTCGAGCCCGTAAACAAAGATGCATAACAAGCAGAACTTGCAAGCCCCAAATTGAAGAATCAATCCAGAATTTTTCTTACATATTCCCCTATGCGAACATAGAAATAGGTCACCTCCGCAAAGCACATTTGAGCCCGTAAACAAAAATGTATAACAAGCAGAAATTGCAAGCCCCAAAGTTAAGAATCAATACACATTCTGTTTCCATAAATTCACGTATTCTCTTCTACAAAAATATCCCTAGAACACCTGCTCAATTCTTCTATCAAATTATTATACGTTCACAACTAAAACTCTTCTCAAAAGGAGTATACAAATAGCCTCCTCTCCCAAAATCAACAGTAGCAATAACCACCTCACCCAATGCCATGTCACCCACCACGGCAATAAAAATTTGATAAACAAGTAACTTCGTGTTTCCATTTCTTATCCGATTCAGCTTCCATCAAACGGCAACTAATAACACTAAATTAAAATAGTTGACAGAGACACGAAATCTAGAAGAACTAACCGATCGAAGCGGTAGAATACACACTCCAACAAGCAAAGAGAACAAACGGCGCGAGAAGTAACAAAACAATGACGGAAGTGACAGGAAATCGAGATCCACCGGGCCGATACTTTTGGACGCTCGCATCAGATAATCCCTTCATCAACGCCATTGCCAATCAAAACCTGCAGAAAAACGAAGCCGGAATCAAAAAAATCCAGAAAAAAGAAACAAACTGAAACGAACAAAAGAAATCATAGGAAGATAGAATACAAGAATTACGAGTGGAATTGAGAAGAGATCTTGGCGAAATCAAAAAGAAAACGCCTAATGCGTGTAATCGAAGCGAGAGTCCACCATTTTCTAGAACATTTTCTCACTAAGAAGACAAGGAAAGAGAGCAACCGGAGATCTCTTTCGATTCTGTATCACTCTCACTTCTCTCCTCAGTCTCTCTTCTTTCTTTCTCTGTCGCAGACACGGGAGAGAACTGGCTGACGCTGCTGATAGAACTTTTTTGCTGTTTTCTTCGGGAGTTTGCTTATTATCGTCAATTTTTTTAATTTTACTTGTTCATGATAACGGAGCAAAGAACGGCACGTCGTTTTCAAGATCCAATCTGGATCACAATCACACACTAATACTTTAACAGTAATTATAAATATGGGTTGTACCGTCAACTTTAGATATGAAAATTGGTCGGACCTAAAAATATGTAACTTTATAAGCATACCCCAAATTGATTTTGTTACAATTTAACAATTTATTTAATATGTGTTTAAAAAATAATAATGAAAGATGACAAAAATTAAATCAAGTCAAATTATTTAGAATTTCATAAATTTAAAATAAAAACAGTTTTAATTTCAAAATAAAATTCTATGACTTGTTGAATTTTATTAATTTTCATTTAAATTAAATTCATTAATTTAACAACCGTCTAATTCTATTTTTATTTTTCAGTTACTACTTTGTTTTATTTTTAGTTTCTGATTTTCTTTCTCATTAAAATTAAAATTTGTATGTTAATATTAATTTAGTTACATTTGATAATAATTATATATTAGATAAAGATAAAATATTTTGAATTAAATATACTTAATTTATTAAAATAAATTATTTAAAAAATATTTTATTTATAAATTAATATTTATTTTTAATATATTTTAACGATCTAGCTAAATTTTATTTAAAATTTTTATATTTTGAAGATAATTTAAATTTAATGATATTTATTAATAATTATTAGATTAAATTTATTTGATTTAATAATAAGAATTATATTATATTATTAAATTATATTATATTATTCATAATTCATATTAATAATTAATTTAGTCGATTAAACATATAATATTATATTAAAACATTTACAATTCTTATTAATAATAAATACATTAAATAACATATTTAATTAATAATAAATTAAATTATTTAAAAAAAACCCTCTTTCTATGGCTTTTATAATTTTTGAAAAATATTAGAAACAAAACTAAAACTAAAAAAACTTAAACAAATAATTTTTATTAAACTTAAAAATAAAAATAAAAATAAAAATAACACTGAATTAATTTATTAATTCCGAATTCGTTTTAGCATTACTTATGACGTCTTCGTTGCATTTTACGGTATGAAATATATAATAAATTTGCGAAAGGTGACTTGAGTTGCTTCTAGTTTGTTATCCTGCCGACATAGATAAGGACGAGCAGTCGGACCGGATCAATTTGATCGGCCTTCGGCCTAATGATTAAAAAGTTTCCCAAACCCAATTCAAATTTCGATCTGTTTGAGTCAAGCCGAATTCCCTAAATCCAATCCAAAATATAATTAACCAACTCAGGCCGAGCTTGAGAATGACACTCGGCAGGTACACGAACTGCTCTTTTCTACAGTCAGTTCACCTCTAAATTTTGCCAAAGGCCAGCCCAGTTACATTTCAAGCACAAAATCAACCAACCACATAAGCCGAGGGTGCAGAGAGCAATTAAGATTAGCCACCACATCCAAGTAGAGCCTTCTCTCCTATAAAATTGCCACATCCAAGTAATCTCCAATCTGTGGATGTTACAGAAAAATTTGGTAACAAATTCAAGTTAGAGATTGGAATAGGTTTTTATAAAAGAAACCAATTATACCTGGAATCCAAGCTCAGCCAATGCTTTGGCATCATCTAATTTCCCAATTCTGTTAGAGTATGTCTTCCCAACCTACAATGAGGAAAGGTAAATATAGCGCTATAGCACACTTAAATGTTGAGAGATTATGAAGAAATGCACTCATGAACGTCATCAACGACCTGTCTTAAGGAAAGAACTAAAATGATTAAGTATACTAAAGGTCTCGGCCCGAAAATAAGCTTTTGTTACTAAAAAAGAGGTAGTCCGCCATGCTTAGATGAGAGGCAATTCAGTTTATATTCCTCGATGATCCGTTAGAACGTGTTGATTTGACCCCATAAGCAGACTACATCAAGATAAGCTAAACCTTTTCACTTTATGGGTTTGTATAGGGGAAGAAATGAGGGATAAAGGTTGACAAAAACCATTCTCTTTTGCGAACACCGACCATAAACAAAAAAAAGAAAATATATAGATATGAGATATTAACCTCTCGGACCACAAAACGGCCATTCTTGTCAGGGTAAACAAAAGCAAAAGAAAGTCTAGCATCTCTTCTCCTTGCTGCAGGAGCCACTTCTTTAACCTGAGAATCACATCAAAATCGACCATTAGCATAAGCATCATTACCTCGGTGAGAACAGAAAAAACATGGAAGACATGGACATGACCACAGCTATGCTAATATCTCATGAATTCCAAACCATCAAATTGAGTCTGATTCTTAATAGTCCTCCCACGCTGTTCAAGCATGATATGGGCAACACAACTGTGATCATCAGTCCTGAAATTCCAATTTCCCACATGCTAAGGATCATAGTGACTGCTAAGCTACAGGTTCATCTCAAACAAGCCTCTTATGGATACTCTGTCAAGCCTCTCTAATCTCCTCCAAACATGCGGGAAAGGAAAGAAAATGATTTGAACATACCAGATCAGTTAATTCACGAAGAGTAGCATCTTTCCATGTGTAAATTTGAACTTCATCCTTAGGCTCCTTTCCCCTCACCGCAAAGTCTTCCTTCATATGATGAGAACCTATCTGCCAAAAATTAACAAATGACAACTCAGGCTTTGCACTTCAGAAACGCAGTTACATACTAATGTAACCTGATTAGTTCAATCACAGCCAAAAAAAAAGTATTAATCACATTCACTGAAATTCTACAATTTGCACGATAGTTCACGAAAACAGTCAATCCGAATACAAATTAATGTACACTAATAAACAAGAAGCGGGTGTAAATACCTTGGTAAATACGCGGAGCAACAGAGGACATGTCTGGTAAAGAAAAGCGTTAAAGATCAAGCAAAAGTCATTAAACATGATAAATATTGATAGTCGATGAGCAGAGATAAGAAACTAAAACCGTTGGATTCAAACGTAACCGTTAGGAACCCTAGAAAATGACAGAAGTTGAAGGAGAAAAAACTAGAGATAAAGAAAAGTGAACCTTCTCGCGATCGACGGGCTGAAGAGGAGGAGGCGGACCTCTGGGGGGAGGATGCATAGGTCTACCTCCTTGTCTCTTCTGTGCTTCAACTATTCCCGCCATCTCCAACTATCAACTTCCTCCGTCTCTCTCTCTGTCGCCACACTGAGACTAATAAGGAACTTTCTAGTAGATGCGAATATGGACTGCTATAACTTATAGGCTGGCTTGGAAAAAGCCCACCTACTCTGACTTTAATTGTTGAAGCCCGTTATGCAATATTTAGTATTTATCAATTATTAAAATATTTAGTTGATTAGGTATATTTAACATTAAAAAAATTGAATTAATTATTTCTAATTTATTTTTAATTTTCCGTTATATTTACTTTAATAATTTTTATTATAAAATATTAACTCATTTATTAATTAATATGTCAGTTTTTATAAATTAATCTATTTTTATAAATTAATTAATTTTTATTTAATTATCTTATTTTTTAATTAAGTTTAAAATTTTTGATTGAATTAATCATATTTCAAACTTTTTATTTAATTTAATTTTTAACTTATTTTATAATGATATAATACTGTTAAACTTTTTTTATTTAAAACCTCTTATCTTATTAGTTTAACTTTGATTTTTTAAATATTATTATTTATTAAGTAATTTATTTCTCTTAGGGATGACAATAAATTAGTTAAACTAAATTTGCTCCCATCCCAAATCCTTAATGGAAAGCTTGATGTAAAATTCTAAATCAAATCGAATTGAATTAAATTAAATTTAATTTATAAGATTTAAATATGATTATAATTTTCATTGTCCAATAAAATTATTGTTATAACTTATATATTCAATTTTCATTTAAGAATATTTTTAATCTATAAAATTTTAGTCTTATATTATTTTTTAAATTAAAAGCTTTTAATTTACCAAGAGAAAATATCTCTAAAAAGGATATTTGATTTTGTTTACTCATTAAATGAATAATCTCATTCAGCTAAATCGATCAAACAAGAAATTTAAAGATTAAAAATACAACTAATATTAAATCATCATTAAAGATTAAATAAAATTAAAACTTTTAAAATAAAATTAAAAAATTCTAACTTTACTTATCAAAAAAATTAAAATTTAATTGAAAATTTTTGTTACATAAAAATTAACTAATTAATTAATTTTAATTTATAAAATTAATTAATTTATAAACCAACATATTAATTAATAAACTACTCAATTTTTAACAATAAATATTATTGTTATAAATAAAACCTAAAAATTAAAAACCAAATCTGAAAATCAATCATAACCAACCCATCTAAAACATGAAGCCAAACATAACATAAAACAAAAAGAAATATCCAATTATCTTATTTAACCAATAAGTTAAATAAAAGTACATATTATTGCACTTATTAGACATGTAAATGCTCATCCTTACAAAAAAATATTTACATTTTAATATTTTTCAAAAAAATCATATTTTATTAAATGAACACGTGTTCTTTTTGTTATTTTTCTCATTTTTTCAAAAAAGAACTGACAAATAATATCATTTAGGGCACAATTTTTAACATTAAATTTAACAAAAAAGTATGTGTTCATTTAATAAAATATAAAGATTTTTTAAAAACATTAGAATATAAAATATTTTTTGAAGAATTTGCATAGCACATCATATTAATATGTATAATAAAAATAGAAAAAAAAAGACAAAGATAAAACATTTATTCACCCACCACCAATCAATTTCGTGGAGGGAAACGTTTTACTCTTCTTGTTTCTGGTGGTCCGATGAAGAGTTCAGTCTCCACTTCCGATACCGGACCACCGTCTTCCTCCGCTATGCTCTCCCTCCGATCATTAGAGACTCGAAATGGTTCCAACCAATGCTGCAACAATGAGTGGAAAATAAAAACTTAATTATCATTTAAGTTTTTGTTATTTTATTAAAAATATTAATTTTTAATATGACATTGTTAAGAATTTACGTAATAACCAAATAATAATTTAAAAAGTCAAATTAGGGCATATTCTATGTAATTAATCCTATATTTTCAAGGTTTTTGCATGAGAAAATTAAATTAAAAAAAAGTGGAAACCATCACCTTTTCATACAGCATTGCATTTTCAGCTACCAATGCCTTCTCCTAAGACATACACGAACGAAGACACAAACAACAAACACAGACATGCCTGTTAGCTAGCAATTCATCTGCATTGTTTCACTTACAAGAACTCTTGAACAAGGGTTCTATCATCTATGTGAGCAGATCCAAAACCTAGTTTGGAACAAGGGTTTTAAATTACGGATTGCAGTCAGATTCATTTCAATGATTTACTGTAATTACGTTCGTTTCGTTAGTAATCATCCTAATAACTCGTAAACTACGATATAACCTGCAATTTATACAATTCAAGATCTTATGGAATGACAGGATAGAACAAACCAAGTTGTATGAATCTCAATGTAATTACCTTTTCCCTGAGTTTCTCAATCCGCTCTTTGAACACCTGATTCTGTATATAGGAAACGATTAACTAATTAGGTTAAGGGTTTCAGTTTAGAAGCGTAATAAGGTGAAACACTAACTTATGATTAATGAATCAAATTTACCTTTCTAGCTCGGACTTTGCTTACGCTTCCCTCCAGTAGTTGTTCTATCTGCTGTAGTTCTTCAATTGTACATGAAGCTATACCTTCTCCCAAGAGTTTCCTGATAAATTATAACACCAACAACAACAATAACTAGTGAGAGTTCTGCAGCAACTATCAACTATCAACTTAACAAGCACATGTCCTAACTACCACGTTCTGACCTTTTTGAGGTTTCAAGAAACTCTATCTTCTTCACCATGTCTGCTGTTTCTGAATTCAGTTGCTGCCAAAGTTAAAACATCAAATCAGATGTCCAAATGAAACGTTCGTCTGATCCCTTTAACGTTTAATTAAATCCATACCTCCATGTTTTCTTCGGTCGGTTTCTTGTTGGTTGGGTTGTCTTTTTTGTGTCTCCTGTAACGTTCAATCGTGTCCTGCATGCTATATAACCAGAGAACACAGCAAGAAAACCAATGTACAAAGATCATCACCCCCACACAAGATTAACCAAATCAATGAGAAAACCTAGTTCAGATTACTTGTGATATGTAAGAAGAAAGATGTTAAACAAAACTAATTATTGCATGAGTTATGGAACAAGGAAATAATCAAATTCATATTGAAAAATAAAAAGATAATAAGTTAAATTTTAAGTTGAATATACAATTATACTAAATTAGTTATGATTCTACTAGTTAGGAATATGGCTGCGTACACTGAACCTCCCTAAACTCCGTGTTAACGGGATTTTTTTACTGGGTCGTTAATCATTATACTAAATTAGTTATGATTCTACTAGTTAGGAATATGGCTGCGTACACTAAACTTCCCTAAATTCCGTATCAGCGGGATTTTTTTACTGGGTTGTTAATCGTTGTACTAAATTAGTTATGAAATTGTTAACTTTGAATCTTATGTTGTTAATTAATTGAATACTCTCAATTCACAAGTAACTTCAAATCTCAATTATCTAAAACATGATTTATATACATATTGAGAACTCTTTATTGTAAAATAACACATTTTTACTTATAGAAGTATGTGTTAAACACATCATGCAAAGTGGCAGTATATAGAATTAGCATAAGCTATGACTTAAAAGATTTCCCAAAAAAAAGAGACTTTATCAATAATTTTTTTACACTCTATCACTTTGATTTATCAATTAATTTGTAGACTATTCAATTGGATATTCTCTTATTTCAAATCAAGATGTTTACATATGTAACTTCAGTATCCAAGACATATTCCAAAAGTACTACTCTCCATGCTTCGTCTTAGTAGCCATCTCATCACCATCATGAACTCGTACTAATCTTCAATGGAAGAACTCAATGTTTCAGTTGTAAATCACTCAGAGTCAGCAACTTTTCTCAGAAAAAGTACACTCTTTGTAAAGTAAACCTACGTTTCATTTATGTTCCAAAGCCAGATATAATAGCAACCCACTTACCAAATAAGAAACCTACTCTCCTTTTAATAGCATTAAACTAGCTAACTAAGGTTTGAGTTTAGCCTTATCGTTGAACTTGTGAAGATGGCTTTACATGTAGAAGAATGTTGTATGAACAATTCCAAATCCCAGTAATGTTAGGGGTTTCTTAGGTATCAGTAAGAGAATCTCTAAGCTCTGATCTAACTAGGAAAAGATCTGTCTGAACTAGTTTGTGTTTATTATGCGTCCGTACGAGAGAGATTCGAGAGAGGTCATGCACATAACCCTAAGAGTGCAAGAACCTTAATCAAAGGATCGACATAACTAAGTACAGAATTTAATTGTTCCATGGTAACACCATACCTGGAGTTTGAGAATTGATAGAGCTTCCCTCTTGGAGAGAAGATGATAAGAGCAATCTCAGCGTCACAAAGAACTGAAAGCTCAAAGGCCTTCTTGAGGAGGCCGTTTCTACGCTTGGAGAAGGTGACCTGCCTGCTTGTTGCGTTCTCTATACGCCTCATTTGAGTCTTCCCTCTCACCATTCTCTCGATCTGTAAAGCCTGAACACAAAGAAGCCACAGTTTATTGATTCTCTTGAATCAAAAAATCATTTAAAAAAAAAGAAAAAGCTTTCGAGTCGTGAACTCAGAAAATCTTACAAAAATAGCAAGTTCCCAGAAGGGTTTTTAAGTTAAATAGAGCTATCACAGAATGAAGAAACCCCGTTGACGAAGCAATGTCCTCCTGGATTGATTAAACAGCGAGTGATTTTTTTACAGTGATTGAAGTGAAGAAAAGCAGAAGACCAGAACCTGGAAAAGAGAAGAAGAAAGTATACTAAGAGGGCAAGAATCAGATTAAAAACAAAAAACAAAACAAAACCCCTATGCTAAAGAAATCTGAGCTTGGAAACCTACAAGCATGAGGAGATCGCACAAAAGATTAACTCTTTTGAGGCTGATTGATTCAGACAGACACCAAATAACATACCAGGAAGATTCAGAACTCATAACAGCTTCTTACCAGTAGATTTTCTAAGAATCTTACCAAATAGGCAAAACCCAGAAAGCCAGTGATAAACAAGGATGGGCACAAGTAGGCATCAAAAGAAGAACAGGAAAGAGAAGAACTCAGAAATGGAGAAACATACTAATTGAAGTCCTTGCAAGTCTTGATTGATTCCCACTTCTTCTTATCACCAAATTTTAAAAAAAAATCACCTTTCCTAATTTATCTGTATTATTATTCCTTCATTACCTATATAAAGAAACAAAAAAAGGCATAAAATGTACAAAAACCTCATCTTTTTCCTTATTTTAGTAAAACCAAAAAAGGAAAAGTAGTAAAAAATAGTAATAAAATAACAAAAATGACACTTTCTTTCTTTTTTTTACTTTGTTCATCTCTTGGTCTTACCTTCTTTTGGTTCATTATTAATGAAAAGGGGTCGTACCTTTTAAGCAAGAAAAACAGACAAATTGTGTAGTAGTGATGTCTACGAAAAGTACACGTAAACATTTAGATTCAGATTCCCTTATTTATCTTCTCTTTAAGGGGTTATGTGTTTTATATATTATCATTATTATTATCTCCAAAATTTTGTAATAAAGTAAAATTTAGAAAGATTTGATAGTACATAATTTTATTCTTATGTAATAAAAAGCTTATTGTTAATAAATCTATATATAAATATGAAAAAAAAAGTGGCAGAAATTAACAGAAGAATTAAGAATTTTTATATATCTTAACGTTATGAAAATAACAATTTTTATATTATGAATAGAGCATAAAATGAGGAGATAGAGAGAGAGAGAGAGAGAGAGAGAGATAGCGGGGTCAGTGATGATGGAAGTATAGTACAATGTTAAAACGAGTCATTATCCGTCATTACAAACCTTGAATCGTGACTTCTTCGGCATTGCACTCACTAACTCACTTCCCTTCACGTGGGAAGTGGGTCCCATTCGCTTCTACCCTCGCTTTCGCCTTCTGGACATTCATGCATTTGATCACCTTCTTTTATTAGTTAGAGAGGTCAGAAAGGTTGAACACCTTGACCTTTCCCAATTGTAAGATAGAGCTCGCGATTAGTTCCGCGTTAGGGTCGGGCACAGGTTAGCTGGTTCTGCGTTAGGGTCGGGGAAAGGGTGCTTCTTTCTGTTTCTGTTTTTATTTGTCACTTTATATACGAGACTATACAATCAGTTATTAAGAGTCGAGCAAAGGGTAGCTGTTAATGTTTTAGTATGTCAGCCTATTCTCAATATCATCCATTCATTAACATTTAATAAATAGATAGATAGTCTCAGGTATAAAGTAATACACAAAAATAAAATCAGAAAATTTGACCCTGTTAAACTCAGTCCTTGAGCTCAAATTTTTTAAAAATTTGGGTCTTAATTTAGGCTCAAGTTTTGATCGTTTATGCTTAATTAGGCCTAAGCCCCAACTCTTACGATTAAAATAATATTATTTTATTAAAAATATTATTCTATCAAAAACGGCATCATTCTTATATTCTTAATTTTAAAAAGATTAAATCTTACTTGGATCTAGGGTCGAAATTGACTCAAGCCTATTGCATACCTACAACTCAATAGGATTTTTATTGAATATTATTATTGTTGATGTATATTCATGCATGTTAAATAAATAGGATTTAGGAATGAGTTCACTTAATCTAATATAATCTAAAATTAATAGAAACAATTAAATTTAAGTTTATACCTTTTAAAATATTTGTCTAATTTTGAGTTGAGCTTGAATTTGAGTTATTTGATTTGACTTCGCTTGAAATTTGAAATTTTAAAATAAAATAATATTACTTTTAATAAAATATATCATTTTTATTATAAAAATTAAATACATATATTAAATTGGACTTGACTCGTGCTTGATTGGATTTCAACTCAAGCAAGTTTTAAGTCATCTCGGACTTAAGAACAAGTCTAAACCGACTAATAATCAAAGCCTATTAAAAATGAAAATTAAATTCAAATTTGATTTAATTCAATTTAAGACTTAGTTTGAATAGTCCAATCTTTTATTCAAAACAAATTTAAGGTTAAGGTAATATTGTTTTAACAAAATTTTTTAAGATGATATTATTTTAAGCAATTCTTTTGGGGATTGCAATATGCTGACCTATGGGTCGATCCCCTCCAATTTTTTCAAAAAAGAAAAATATAGAACTTTTTTTTTATTGAATCCGAACCTGGGTTGCCCAGGCCTAGGCTTACCAGAAGGCCAACTTTAAACAAAATGATGTTGTTTTGCTTATAATAATTAGGTCTCAAGTCAGTTTAATCTTTGGCCTGATCTATGAACCAACTCATTGAAAACAACTAAATTTAGACCCATGGGTCAACAATTGTCATTCCTAATTATCTTCACATATAAATGATTTAAAAGATAGTTGGTAGACACATTAAACTTATAAATGTTGATTCAATTTAATATATTACTTGGCTTTAAATCATTTTACTTAAAACAAATTATTTATGAAAATAATAATTATTAAATACATGTCGTGTTGAATTATTTATTCAATTTGTGAGATTTATTGAAGATTAAATATTTTCTTGCTTGATATTATTTACATTAATATTTTACATTGTGAAAAAAACAAAATAAGCTTATATTTTACATTTAACATTAAACAAGGGATGGATAAATGCATGATTGTAATTTAAAATAAATTAGAGTTGCAGATTATATTAAGAGCTCTACATAATATTTCTATACACAAATGAAATATTAAATTACCATGATTAAGTGATAATTATTAAAACATACTACAAAATTTATCCAATCAACAAAATATTTAGTATTATTTTTTATATAAGTTAAATAATGAAATGTTTTATTTAACTTTCAACATCAAGAGATATGTTTATAAATTTAATTTATTTTAAATTAATTAGGATAATGATTTTTAATTGATAGTGAAATAACTAAACTTCTTGTTTTATAAAAATATCTTTAAATTGGTTTTAATTTGTTTAATTGTGGATAACATTTTTTTCTTATCATAAATAGAAAAAAGCATTTTGAGATTTTACTATTTGTATAAATTTTTATTTAAATAAATATTTTAAAAACTAACATTATCCAAACTATTACCTTAAATCAAGTTTTTAATTTTAAAACTTGATGTCTTTATTATATAATATTAATGTTTTAAAAATTAAATCGAAAGTTAAATCCGTAAAACAAAGATTTAAGGTTTAAATGATTTAATTAGTATTAAACCGTCGTAAAATCGATTAAACATTAAATAAAATTAAAGAATTTAAAGTATGATTGAAAGATATTGTCCTTATTTGAAAAAACTTGAAATTTAATTAAAAAAGAGTGTTAAATAAAAATTAATTAATTAATTATAATTTATAAAATTTTATTAATTTATAAAATTATTAGTTAATAAATAGAAGGGACAATTTTTAATAATAAAGGTTATTAAAATAATTAAAAATTAAAATTTTGAACTAAAAAATCGACAAATTTTTTTAATAAAGAGGGAATAAAATAAATTACAGGACAAGTCTTAAAAAAACAAATTCCCGATATGTTTTTTAGAAGGAATACATGACATCCAACGGGTAGAGTATCATTGAAAGTTTTTTCAATAACTGTGTAAAATAAAGATTCACGCGTGTCCAGCCAACACGTGGGTTTATGCTGCTTTATGCAAACTTGATAAGGTTGTTCTTTTCATGGACCTTTGCCAATTTAGTCTAATATTAACTGGGACGGGTACGATACTAAGATGCCTTGTCTCGCGGGGACCACAACGCGTGCTTTCATCATTTCCTGATCCGACGGCTCAGATGCTAGATGGTGACATCCTACGTCTACGTCACTCCCGATAGTTTGGATGACGTCACTCAGAAGGGTGTAAGCCAATTGAAACCGTCGGTCGTGGGACTGGTCCAATCATCGGACGCAGAAATCTGGGATTCTCCAATAGAAAGTGGCTAGTGTTTTTATATTGGAGGAAGAGATGATAAAGACACGTTTATAAATACTAATATTTAATATTCATATAATATAATTTTTGATATTATTTTTAATATAATCTAAGAAAAATAATTTTTATAAAAACAAGAAATTAAAAAGTCATTTTTAAATTTTTTGTTAATGTTTATTTCTATTATCTTTTAAAATATTGTATAATAATTTTTAAAAAAAGATTAAGTAATTATAAGAGAAATTGGTGTTGTGATTGTGAATATATGAAGTATAAACCATCTCTTATTTTCGTCAACTGATTCATATTTTGCACATGGAAAATACACGTTTAATATGACAGAGAGATGTGAATGGTTCAGCCGACAAGGTTTTAACACGTGTCAGATGCTCCCCAAGACCATAACTCACAATCTGAAATCAAGAAATATAAGCCTGCCTAATAAATGAAGTTTCTCGAAAAAATCTGCTAGCAGATGAAGACCTTTTAGCGATAAGAGACATAAGGCTAAAGAGATGGTCAAAAAAAGGATCTTTCGTGCATAATCTTACATAATCTCGAATGTTATCAATTCTCCGTCTCTACCTAAGATTCCAGCATCACAATTCTATTGTTGTCTAAATTTTGTAGTAAATGGGCTTATAGATGTGGAATTTTTTAAGTGATCTTTTCATAACCTTAGCTTGTCACATGAGTCTGAATTTTATATTTTCGTATGTGAAAAAAAAAGCATAAATATCTTCAGATATCAGACGTTCGCTAATGAGTACGACACTCTCAAAATTGTAACCTTTTCATGGCATATAAGCGACTAATACATTTTTGCCCAAGGAGAGCTTGCCACCAACTGTAGTGGCACCATCTGCTATATTTAAATTGGATACTATTAACAATAAAGAAAAAAAAGGAAAGCCATTCTATTTCGACAAAAGACCCACACCCAAGCTCGATAGCTTTGGGTCCACTATCCCAATCATAATTTTATCACGTTCTATTGAATCTTATCAACACATTTGTGTGGATTCCACATAAATATATAGATGAGATTTAATAGAACAGAGTAATTAAAATATAAGATTTGACGTGCACAATCTATAAGTCTTGGTTGGTGACTAATATGAAAGGAATGTTAAAAAAAGAATAAAATTTGGAATAAAAAAGTTATATAAAAGCTAATAATTATATTAATATTTGATATTAAATATTAAGAATATTAATAATATTTTTTCTTATGTTTGAATAATGTTATCGATACTATTATAGAATTATTCCCTGTGTGCCCGTAAGGTTCCTTGAGTGGTATCAGAGACATAGAACGAAGCCGGGAACACTTTCCCTTACCCTAAGTGGTATCTTTGTCTATTGGTCAGGTATAGCCAGCTCAACCGAAGAAACCTGCGTACCTTTTGGTGTTTATCACCTTCTGTCCTATTAGCCTTAGTACTGTAGAGGGTACTACTTGTGGTTTACCTTGAAAACATAGTCAACTTTCGCATCTTTGTCAGGCAGGTAACATTGATTTCAAGTTAGGAAGTGAGTAGGAAGAGAGTTGCATAAGAATTATGGAAACACTATCTTCAGATCCAGTTCATTTATCGTCTAGTTTGTCTCTATCTAGTTTGCCTAGAAGTGTGAAGCGCGTTTTATCAAACAAAATAGAAAATTTAGTAGAAATTATACATGTGCCTGTAGAAAATAGTGAGTGTGAGTCTTCATTACCATTGTTGAATCCTCACAGTATTTATTCTCATAACCGTTCGTAGGCAAGAAATATTAGGAGTGTGCTATCTACTACTAGACCTCGTGTGAAAGAAAT
>JANIJH010000004.1:2589761-2603367 GCA_024520975.1 Erythroxylum areolatum
GACGGCTAATTTTATGTCTAGTTTAGAGTGAGAGGTATTCCTTCTAAATTTTATGTATGACGTTTTATCTTTGGATTTGAATAATATGCGCTGAGCGCACATATTAACATTTCAAAAAAAAAATTATGATGCTTAAAAAATAATTTAATTATAATTTAAAATAAATTATTTATTTTCTTAATTCTTGGATATTATTTATTTTAGATAAACCTGAATTTAATTAATTGCTTTTAAAGCTTAGGATACAAGTGTTCGACCAATATCCATACGACTCTTGAGTCTCTAGGAAGGAACAAAGGCAAGCCACCCACGTTTTGCGGGAGAAGTCAGTTCTCTTGTCTTTTGCTGGCACTGAATCGGACCGTCCATTGACAATTCAACCAAGTGGTACAAAGCTGAATGGACAGGATCGCTTTTGTTGACGAAACAGACCTGATTTGAGTGGAAATAATCGGAAGCCGGCCGAAAGGCACAGCAAGATCTTGATAGTTCACACTTGTTGTAATGGGACAAAACACTCAGAAGGCCTCATACGTGATCTTAACTAGGGATGGCATTTGATTGGGCCAAGCACGGCCTAAGAGCCTAAGAACAATTTTTTAAAGAATTTGGGCTCGACCTTGATCGGATTTCAAGATTTCGGGTTAGGCCTGACTTTGATAATTGTGGTTAATATTGACAATGATTGATCCAATCCTGATCAATAAACTCAACTTGAGTTGAATGAGTTTTAAGTTAATTTATGACTTTTAAAAAAAATTACACTTTGAATTATATTTAAGTTTGAGTTTAGACGGCCCGATCCAAAGTCCTAATTTATTGAATGAAACAGCATTGTTTTGAAATTTTAAATTAAAAATATTGACATAAACGTGATCAAACTTTGGGTCAAGCCCAAGTTTAATCATAAATTTTCGGTCCGATCATGCTTGAGCTGTATAAAAATTTTCAAATATAACTATTTAAAAATAAATTATTCTAGTTTATAAATTTTAAATAATTAAAATTAAAATAATATTTTTTTCAATAATAACAGCTATTAAAAATTTCGCTGAAGCGCAAAATCTAAAGAGGTCTAATAGTACGTAACTTTACCTCTAATTAATAAAGAAGCTATTTACAATAAAATAATATCATTTTAAGAAATTAAATTAAGATAACATCATCTTAAAATTACTATAAGTAACCAAATTGGTTAATATGAGTGGTTCAATACTCTCATCTCTTAATTAAAGGTCTCAGATTCGAGCCCTAAGAATTGAGCGATTAGTTTGGCCAACACTTTATTCCTTATAGATTAACCTGGTGCGAGCGGAGATTAATCTGAATGTGGATAATTTTAAAGTACCGTTCTTATAATTAAAACCCTCCTAAAATATCTCGTAATTATAGCTAGCTCAAAAAATGAGTCTAAGTGAGCTGGACCGCCTAATTGAGTTGGGTGCAACCTAATCCCAATCTAATCCATAGCTATTCTTTAACTTACCTTCTTCTTTGATTACCATATCCATTAACTAACTTAATAGGATTCAAAAGAAGCGTAGACCCCTAAATCGTAACTCCAAAACTATACTTGGATTCCAATCATGCCAAGTTTAGGATTAAAGACTAAACCTTGGGTCTAAAAAGAGTACAGGTACGGTGTTATTTTCCTACAAAATGGTACGAAGGGTCTTCTGTAATCGAACCCAAGCCATTAAACAACTTCTTTTGGAAACTTTAAGTTACTTCCAAGACCATTCTTACCCATTGAATACTTCTGACTTACTTGAATTGGAATTCAAGTAAAATACAGGCTTTCTTGATGTTACTGTTTCTTGGTTTCCAAACAAACTACTGAGAACGGTCGTTTTGATCTTGTCCAAGAAGGTGTTGTCTTTTTATGTTGGATCAATTTCCACTAAGTCACACTATCTCCATTACAGTATACGACTTTAGTAATTGTTGCATAGATAATCGATTACCACTTTGAAATATGTTCTCATGCACAAAAGTTAGTGACTATAGGCTTGAAATCTTAGTGGTATATATATAGAAAAAAAAAGAAATTTTATTTTTCTTAAGATTTAAAATTTCTTAATTTTGGAAAATGAACTGTTATATATAAAATTGATACTGAAATAGTTTTGGAAGATCAACATATATTGGAAACAATCTTAACAAAATATTCCTAGGAAGCAATCATGAGCTCTGAACATTGATTAACCAGTGAATTGTTACCAGAACTTAGTTGTCTTTCTTTTAAGGTTCTCCAACCAATTGGACTGAAGAAAAGTTAAGTAAACGTTTCTTGTGCTTATCCCTTCCAAAGATTGTGATCTGATTGTTATTAATACACATATACAAGACCTGAAGAACAATCCAAGTTTTATCTCAATCCAAAGCTAAGATCATGTCGAGGGGTGGATTTCTCAGTTCTTTCTCTATTCTGCTTATTCTGTCAATTTTCCTGATGATCAATGTTCTTGCTAAAAGTGAAGACGAACAGAACAAGGTGGAATTACTCCTACTCAGGACTTGTAGATCCTGAATATCTAAGAATTAGACATTTTCCAGGCAATAATCCTGAATAGTTTTCCAATGAAACAGGATTTCTACATTGTATATCTTGGAGATGACACAGGGAATGACGCTTCTGCAGTAGAAACGCACGTTAACATCCTCTCCTCAGTAAAATCGAGGTAGGTACTAGGTTTATTCAAGTATCTTCTCTTTGCCTGTTATTTTTACCTGCCAATGAAGGTCCTGGAATGAATGAATGAATTCACCCCCGTATGCTTGACCTGTGATTACTAGCAATTCCAGCTTCGTGCAAGCGAGTTGTAGCCTGCGGTCCGACCTGCAAACGGGTTTTTGAAGTTAACTTGTCGCCAACGTTAAAATTTCATTTATCTCATCACTTGTAATGTGATTATGCAGCGACCAGGATGCTGAAGAGTCCATAGTATACAGCTATACAAAGAGCTTTAATGCCTTCGCTGCGAAACTATCAAAAGCTGAAGCTGATCAGTTATCAGGTATCCGCAAGCATTTGCATACATGTTATGGATTCCAAATTTGGGAAGACAGTAACGAGGTTGTTGTCTGAATGTTCAGGCTTGGACAGTGTTCTTTCTGTGTTTCCAAACCGATACCACAAGCTTCATACAACTAAATCATGGGATTTTGTCGGGCTTCCCAACAATACAAGAAGGAACCTGAAGGTGGAGAGAAACATTGTTGTTGGTCTACTCGATACAGGTTCTATAAATTTCCATTGATCAGCTGAGCTTTTCACAAGAACAAAAGTTACGTAATCTGTTAGTGATTATTGATTTGTCAGGAGTCACTCCACAATCTGAGAGTTTCGGAGACACCGGCCTCGGTCCTCCACCCAAAAAATGGAAAGGCACTTGTGGTCCATTCGCTAATTTCTCAGGATGCAACAAGTACGTGATCTGATCTTATTCTTTGACCATGAATCTGACAAGAGTTGATTGAACAAAAACATGGGTTTAATCCACTTCACTATGTTCTTTCTTTCTTTCTTTTTTTCTCCCAACTCCTATCTGGGTTAAAGCAAGCTCATCGGCGCTAGATACTTCAAGCTGGACGGAACTAATCCTGATCCTGATGACGTATTGTCTCCGGTCGACGCACAAGGCCATGGGACGCACACATCTTCGACGGTGGCTGGGAATTTAGTTTCAGATGCGAGCCTGTTCGGTCTGGCCAGAGGTGATGCTCGTGGTGCAGTACCATCGGCTCGATTAGCTGCGTACAAGGTGTGCTGGGTTAACTCAGGCTGCTCAGATATGGACATACTCGCTGCGTTTGAAGCCGCCATACATGACGGTGTGGATGTGATATCCATATCTATCGGCGGTGCAAGTGGCAATTATGTGTCGGATTCATTAGCTATAGGGGCATTTCACGCCACCAAGAATGGCATTCTCACTGTGGCGTCCGCCGGGAACGACGGGCCGAGTTTCGGTAGCCTGTCGAATCATGCACCTTGGCTCTTGACAGTGGCGGCTAGTGGCATCGACAGGGCGTTCATGAGCAAGGTTGAGTTGGGTAATGGAAAGACTGCTTGGGTAAGCAATCACTTGCACTGTCCACGAACGTTTTTGTACTCAGTGAAGCTAACCGATTAGGTAGTAACTACAGTTTGAATGTGATGAGCACAGGGGAGTGGAGTGAGCATCTTTGAGACAAAGAAACTGTACCCGCTCATTAACGGACGCGACGCAGCTCGGAACAAGGAGAGTAAAGAGTCTGCGAGGTAAGTAACGCACATTGTGGAATGAACCAGGCAGTGTTCACAAGGTGTTTGATGATATGTGTCATTACAGCTATTGTTTTGATGATGGATCATTGGACCCCAAGAAGGTGAAGGGAAAGCTTGTTAAATGCAAACTAGGAACGTGGGGTGCTGATTCTGTGGTTAAAGGAATTGGAGGAGTAGGAGCCATTGTCGAGAGTGGAAGGTTTCTTGATGCTGCTCAAATTTTCATGGCACCAGGAACCATGGTTAACAACACCATAGGTGAAACCATCAACGATTACATACACTCCACAGGGTACTGATTGTTCTGTTATGTTCAGTGTATGCTCTTCGCAATCTATGTAAAACGAAACATCGAATCTTCATATGTTCTTGCAGATCACCAGCAGCTGCAGTATACAGATCCCAAGAAGTTAAGGTCCCTGCTCCATTCATCGCTTCATTTTCATCTCGAGGTCCAAATCCAGGAACAGAACGCATTCTTAAGGTACCGTTGAGCAGACCTTTTTACTTTCCAGCTGAACCAAACCTGTTCTCTAATCAAAAGTGTCACAGCCTGATATTGCAGCACCGGGCATTGACATTTTGGCGTCTTATACTCCTCTTAGATCACTCACTGGACGAAAAGGAGACACGCAGTACTCGAAATTCTCACTCATGTCAGGTACTTCCATGGCTTGTCCACATGTTGCAGGAGCAGCTGCCTATGTAAAGTCATTCCATCCAAACTGGACACCAGCAGCAATCAAATCTGCGATCCTCACAACAGGTTCATAAACATATCAAGTTGCACGAGCATATCAAGTTGTTACCCTAGCACATCCTATGCAATCTTACACTTGTCTTGCTCAATCTGTGTGAAGCAAAACGTTTGAGTAGGAGATCGATCATGGAAGGAGAGTTTGCCTATGGAGCTGGTCACCTAAATCCGACAAAAGCAAGAAACCCTGGATTAGTCTACGACATGGACGCAATGTCCTACATTCAGTTTCTATGTCATGAAGGCTATCCCAGCTCGTCTCTGTCCGTCTTGGTGGGTTCAAAATCTATAAACTGTTCTTCATTCCCCGCTGTTCATGGAGTCGATGCTCTGAACTACCCCACCGTGCAACTTAGCATCAAAAAGGACCAGAACCCCACCGTAGGTGTATTCACAAGAACAGTGACTAACGTGGGCACTTCTTCTTCTGTCTACAATGCCACCATTAAGGCTCCAAAGGGAGTGGAAATAACAGTGACACCCATGACTCTGTCCTTCTCTCGCGCTTATCAGAAGCAAAGTTTTAAGGTTAACGTGAAGATAGGATCCATGTCTAGTACCCCACAGATATTGTCGGGTTCGCTCACTTGGCAAAGCTCTCGTTACACAGTAAGAAGCCCAATCGTTGTGTACAGACCAAAGGATTGGAGTTCGTCATAGTTATACCTGAGCAGAGTGACGATGGAGAACGTAACCTGCTGGGCGTATGTTACAATTGAGTGTTATTTCCTCCATTGTTAAAAAGATAATTGAAAAATAAACACTTGAAAGACTTGAAAAAGATAATTGAAAAATAAAATTTTTAATAATTAAAAAATTCTCAGTTCAATTCGTAAACACTTGAAAGAATTCAACTTTTTTTAATTCGGTTTTTAATTTTTCAATTTAATTTAATTTATTAATTTTTATTGTTAAAAATGATTAATTAATTCTTATAAATTAAAATAAATCAATTAATTTTAATTTAATAAAATTTAATTAAACTTTAAAATTTTCAATAAATAAAGACAATCTATTTCAATCGTATTTTAAATTCTTTAATTTTATTTAATCTTTTATCGGTTTTATAATAGTTTAATACTTTTATCATCATCATCACACTCAGCTCAAAATTCTGCAGTGAAGCGTGATTTGGGGAGGTCTAATAATATACAGCCTTACCCCTACATAGTAGAGAGACTATTTTCGGTAGATCTACATGCAGATTTGATAAGAAAATAGTGATATAGGTTAAAAAAGTAAATAAGTAAAAATGGCACGCAAAATATTTAAGTAAATAAAATTACAATAAATACGTAATAATAATAATAATAATAATAATACTAAAATAAAAAAAACAATAATAATGATGATGATGATGATGATAAAACTACTACTAATAATAAACTCAATAAAAGGATGATGATGATGATAATAATAATAATAATAATAATAATAATAATAATGATGATGATGATGATGATGATAATAATAACAGTAATGTCAATCAAAGGATGAGAGTGAGAGCGCAAAAAAAAAAGGGAGAGCAACATAGAAAAACTTACTTGTTGTGACCTCGACAAGAGTTACCTTAAGAACTAACCATTTTCAGCGAAGAGAGTAAAACAAGCAAAAATAACAACTGCAATAAGGGCTAATAGAAGAGCGATCCTGAGAGTGAAATCCCAGGTGAAAACTCAAACAAATAAATGAACTAGAACACTTCATCCTTAAGATTAATTTAATATCAAAATCTAACATAACTTTTATCGAACACTGTTAGACCCCCAATTAAGATTACCTATACGAGCCAAAAGGGAAGAAAAGAAAAGTTGATGCCAGGTGGCTCTGGGTAGTTACTTAGGCCTAGAAAACAGAATATAAGGTTGTTACAAGTTTGTTACACTTTGGGAGGGAGAAAGATGAGAATAAATAGGAGTTTTTTGTTAGAACAGGGTAAGGAAGTTTGTACTGACATTTTCTTTCGGAAGAGAATAGGAGACTCTCTAATTCTCCTCACTGTAAGGACCTTATTTCACTTAATATGCAATCTGTCTATTGAGGTTATGATTACGGGTTCTATCATCTGGTATCAGAGAGACGATCTTGAATGCAAACCAGAAATCAGGTTGCTAGAAAACCGATGGAAACAAAGGTTGAAGAAATAGAGGAAAAACTCAACTCCATAAAAGCCCGCTTGGCTAAATTGGACAGTATGGATACTGAGAAACTCACCAAGGTTAGTGACCGCTTACCTTTCATTAAAGATACTCTCATAAACATCCTCCGTTAACTCAACATCAATAACCATCACGAAGAATCAACCACCAAATTGTCTAAATTTAGCAAGGAAATTTTTGTTTGAAAGCTAAGACATAGATGAAGAGAATGGTACCTTTCTTGCCCCATAATTCATTGCCAATTAATACAGTTTATTCTCCAAAGTTGGTCCACTTTTCAACTCACCTTTAGGGGACAACCCCTTTTTGCATGCCATAACTTTTAGCACAGACCTCCTCTTCCTATGATATTTGGTAAGCATTTAGAGCTCATCAAGAGGAAGAGATAGCAACTTCAATCACTAAATTATGAGGCCTATAATTCAAGTTATGAATTTTCAAAGTTAGTTAGTTACTGTTCATTTGGTCTACCTAATTTTAGCTTAAGTTCACTTTTTGTTCAATGCTTATGAATGGTTCAAATGTGGTTTATCCTTGATTGATTATGCTTGTTTATGAGTCCTAACTCAAGTTTCAAAAAATTATGACATCATCTTCGTGATTGATTATCTTTTGTGGTAAATCATCACTGTTATTAGTATCAACATCCAGGCTGATACATTTCCTGTTTTTGTGTATGTGAACAAATACTTAAGGCATGTGGCCACTTTTTTCCTTTCATCCCTTTTACAGAGAAGAAGCCTTCTAATGCTCAAGAAAAGAAGACAAATTTGAGTAGCATTGAAATTGATGGGTGAAGAAAAGGGTAATTGCTTTATGAACATGGCATGGTTGCTTTGCAATGTCAGGTTATTGTTGACATATTTTTCTTCTGATCCTCATTTTGTTTCGTAGGACAATACAAATTGCAGAGCCTTTACGCAAGCAAATGGAAGTTCAGAAATAGCTGCATGAACAGCTCGAGGTATGACTATGGACTACTAAATTATTATTAAGAGGCCACTAATGCATATGCTTTGCATGACTTTTTTTTATGTCAAGTTGGTTTGTCTGGATTCTGATTGTACTCTTCTGCATTGGCGGTATTGAGGTTTAGAATTCAATATATAATTCATGCCAATTATAAGCGCAGGTTATGAGAGCTCATTTACAAATCAAAGGAGATTACTCCTAGTTTTATTCTAGGTATAAGGTCAGGTTGGAGTTTGCTAGAAAGTTGCAACTCATTTAAAGCCTTTACCTAGAATTTTGAGAAATCAGAATTATCAGTTCAATTTTGTGCCTTTTTGTAACTGGTAGGAATATTTAGTCGTATATATATTAATCACCATTTTGTTAATCTATGTTGGCTATTCTTTTTTTTTATTTTCCACGTCAATTTGGTTAGTATCCCTTTAAATGATTGCTAAAGGAGCAAAAGAAGAAAACCACATAAAACATACTTTAGGCTTCATGTTAAATGGTTCAAGATAACATTAATTTGAATTTTCTTTTCCAATGCCCAACGAGGGGACAAATTCTTGGTTGTTGCTATCTTTATGAAATTTCTGTTTCCATTCAAAGAGACTTTCATAACAATGATGTGATATTTGTCTTGTATATGTTTTAATTAATTTCATGGTTAGTCTTCAGTCTTGAGGTTGCATGCGAACACACACGCACACAAGCTTAAGAATCAACTTCATGATAATAACGAAAGATGCTGCCAAATTTTGTTCCTCAAAGAATTTGAACCTTCTTGCAGTTTTGGATGCTAGACTAGGTCGGGTCCAAGTCCATTTTCAGCTGGCAATGAAGATGCAATTGGTTAAACTTCTTGCTTCTGTTTGCTCTCTTTGGCGCGTATTGAAGGGAAGTTGAGTTAAAGTCAATGCTTATACTAGAATTGTTTAGCTCATGAATCCAAGGATCCTTTGTTGCAATTATATTTGTAAATTATGATTTATTCTCAAAACTAACTAGTGTTGATTTGTTTTCAAGAATGCTACTTTTGAAATTTTAACCTATAAAGAAACATTTATATATAACCTTGTTTTTTTTCCCATTCCACCATAAGTTTCTCACAACTTCATTTACATTTTTTCTTTTACTAATATTTTTCCCCATAATGTCATCCTTGAAAAAATAAATGTTTAATGTTCGTTTTTTGTCCATACCATTGTTAGAAGTTTAACGACAATCTTAAGAATTAAACATTTCACACTTTAGCACAAAAATATTTTTTAACACAACGATTCGTCATTTATAGACAATAAATAATAATGAAAATATAAAAAATTACCTAATAATGAGAATATAAGAAAAAATTGCCAATTTTTAGTAGGAAACAAAATATGGACCTCATCGATAAAGATGCACAAATTAACTTAAACAGTCTACTTTCTTTTCACTTTGTCTTTAAAAAAATGCCTCTTACACATGGAATTAGACAATCACATGTCTCAAGGAAACCACCTATATTCACACTATCGTAGTTGACATAACTATTTTGTCGTGAGTTTTTTACCATCACATTGCTCACATTATGTGATTGTTGTGCCTATAAGAATTATAAAAAACAGTTTCATTAGTAAATTGTGGACAAGTCACTAAATAGAATGCCATTATTAATAGTTTTATGGTAAAAAAATAAATACCAATTGGGAGTTAGTCATGTCCATAGACAATGGAAAATCTTCAATATAATTTATTTGACTTTAATTGGCAGAGACAATCTATCATCAAAAAAGTAAAAGAGTATATAATCAAAACAATAGACTAATTGTTAAAACAATGAATCTTTTATATTAAAAGTACACATGTAAAGGACATGGAATTCAAGATAAATAATTTACAAATAGAACTTCAAGTTTAAATGGTAATTATGGTGCTGCAATAGAATTTGTTTGACTTAAATTGGTAGAAACAACCTATCATCAAAAAAGTAAAGAATATATAATCAAAATATTAGACTAATTGTTAAAGCATTGAATCTTTTTTATTAAACTCATGACAGCTACAAACTCATTTTCACCTTCTTTCCTGCCAACTTCATTACCATTTTCAAAATTTAACTGACAACAAGATGAAGATACACCCGCCATTTAATTATAAGTTTTGATCTTAAAGTAAAAACCTAAAAAACAAATGAAAAAAAATAAAAATGGATACTTCACTAAAGAAAGGAAAAGGAAAAGGCATCAACCTCACTGAAGCTAGAATAAGGCCGATTCATATACAACAAATTTGGATTTTATTAAAACATCATATTGTGGTTCAACAAGGTTGAAACAGATTTATTGAAACGATCTATTTCCTTTAAAGAATTAAAATAAAGGCCACTTTCTTTTTTCATCATAATCCATTAAATGTTATTGTATGGAAATCAAGTTTGAATGTGATATAGAAGAGACATCAATTAACACATACGAATTTACATGAAATACTTAACCTATCTCATTAAAGTATTAGACTATACAACATAAGGTCTATTTGTTACAAAAAAACATGTACTTCGATTTGGTAGTTGAACAAAAATTACATTAAAATATATGGAATATAACTATGTTCATAAGCAATGGACAATGGTAGCAGTGTAGGCTTGGCTTGTAGCATCAATGTCTGTACTCATAAGACAATATCTTATTCCTACCAAGCTCTGCAGAGTTGAAATAGACTAATTGACACAGAAGATCTGAACTCGTGGCAAGAACCTCAAGCCTATTCATAAAAGAACAATTGTCCCGCTCTATGAAGAAAATCCATTATGTAGACGTGAATCATACCTTGAAGACAATCTAATACCGCCAAATGTCAAAGGCTTGATTCCTTTTGACAACTTAAACATACCAAAGATTGAACAAACGATTAAAGAAATGCCCACGCACACAGAAATTATGAGTAATCTTCACAGTTCTTTATCCTACAGCATGGGGGTTGAAAATTGAATTGGGTGCTTAAACCTGTCAGTCAATAAAAAACAAAGCTAAATAGAATTAAAAGAAGCTCTTAAGTGACCAGATTAATAAAGTAGCTTAAGTCATCAAAAAGAAAAATGAATCAGATTAGCATGAAATTAATTGTCGATTGAGAAGCATTGAAGTTATGCAACTGTAATGTCAAATTTATTTTCCGTCAGCTTGAGAAATGTACAAGCATGTTAAATTAATATTTACGTAGCTAAATGCTTGAAACATTAGTTAGGACTCATAAACAAGAATAATCAATCAAGGATAAGCCACATTTGAACCATTCATAGGCATTGAACAAAAAGTGAACTTAAGCTGAAATTCAGGTAGACCAAACGAACAATAACCAAATAACTTTGAAAAATCATAGCTTGAACTACAAACCTCATAATTTAGTGATTGAGGTTGCTATCTCTTCCTCTTAATGAGCTCTAAATGCTCACCAAATATCTTAGGAAGAGGAGGTCTGTGATAAAAGTTATGTCATGCAAAAAGGGGTTGTCCCCTGGAGGTGACCTGAAATGTGCACCAACTTCGGAAAATAAACTATACTAATTGGCAACGAATTATAGGGCAAGAAAGGTGTCATTCTCTTCATCTATATCTTAGCTTTCAAACAAAAATGTACTTGCTAAATTTAGAAACAATAAGGCACCCAAAATATTTTTCTCCCACAGATACTCTATCAGACCTAACATTCCAAATTCAACATCTAAGTTTGCACAGGCAGAACTTCATGTAGAAAAACCAGAAAAATGCTCAAAAATATGAAAATTTTTCCTTAAGATGTCTACTTTTAGGCATACATGTCTCTCTAATAATATCCAATGGCACTGTCCCTAGCACGCCACAAACTGGGACCTGCCCTTGCTGTAGGAAAACATCCATTCATATTTCTCGAGATCCCATTCCATTCTCTATAAGCTAACAATAAAACTATGACCAACCAAACCCCTATAGTCATCACAGATTCTAGGCTCAGATGGAAGGAAAAAATAAAGATGCTTTAAACGCCACTGGTACCTTTAATATATATCAGTTTCTATATATGTATATATAGAGATATTTATTGGCAGCTGTCAATCCAGGAAGCATTACGGCTCATTCAGTGCAAAGGCTGACGGAGAATGCAGGGCCGAACGGGGGTCTTCGATGGGCTCACCTTGCAAACACAAAGTATGAGACTATTTTAGAAATTTAAATGAAAATATTTTTAAGGAAAGGGGAAGATAGAAAGAAATTGGAGGGTAAGGAGTGGTTGAAAAGAAAGATGTACCCCACCTTGCTAGCAATGATCCCAAAATTACGCCACTACAGTTAAGAGCAATAATAGCACTTTTAACTTGCAAATGTTGAATAGAAGAATAAATTAACTCTCATATATCACAACCAAACATAGTAATATATTACAAAATCAACTAACAATTAATCTATCTTTGGAAGTGAAACAAATTTCCCAACAGTTACAAGCACAAAAGCATTCAACTGAAATAGAAAGTTCATATGGCTTAATGCATTTGGAAGTCTCAGACATAAACAAAGACTCTAAAGCATTTACATCTTACTAGAGCATTCGTATAACCTCTCTGCACAGTCAACAAACATGTTTGTTTCATCATAAGTAAAGGATGAAAGCTAGGATATTTTGCAATCAACACCTATTTTCATTATGAGAAACTTGCAGAAATGAGGTAAGCAAGAATGAGGTATAAGGGTAAGGGTGATTGGAGCAAGGTTTTAAAAATCGGACCAGACCGTTCGGTCCGACCAGAAAAAGTTTGAATCGATCAGTGGTCTAGTTTGGTTTTACCTAATAACCTCTCTACAAAAAAATCGACCGGTTCAACCTTTTTTCGATTGGATCGAATGGTCCGGTTCTGTCCGGTATGACTTTTTAAACCTTACAAAATCCCCTTCTTTTCTTTTATCAAAACTTTCGCATTTATAGAATTGTTGCAAAGAACATGTTCACTTAATTAATAAGCCAAATTCATTAAAATTATTGGTTTATAATATTTATTTCTTTTTGGATGCTTTGTCTTCCTAAATAAGGGAGAAAGAAGAGAACTGTACTATGATTACACTGAAAACCAAATGACACCATCACTTGTTACAATATAAGTGCCTATAAGCATAATATAATTTTCTTACATTAATATCATAATTTTGCTAGAAACATTATATAAATCGTATTGCCACCTACGAAATGCTCCAGTCACATATTTCTTTTTTAACATCCCCTATTTTATTTGAGTTGAAAGTCATTATCTCTCTTACTTCCAGTTACATGCAACACCTCCATCAATACTCATTTTGAAGTACATTGATGAAACTTACAAACATAAATATATTAAACTCCAAATTATAGTTTCACAAAATATTTATTGCTCATAAATAAATATGAAAGAAATATACATACCTGCTTAGTTATACATGTATTAATGTCAAACTCTAGATCTTGGTCAATATTTCT
>JANIJH010000004.1:2722828-2752426 GCA_024520975.1 Erythroxylum areolatum
TGTTCTGAAATGCATTCTTTCTGTTTACTGAAATCAATTAATATAGATTAGTTATTACTCACTAAGCTATATGCTTAGCATGGTGGATTTGCCCCGTGTAGGTTCAGAGCGAAGAGATTAAGGACTGGGACAAGTCATCCGCAGTGGCCAAAAGAGTCTGGGTTTTGTGTTGCGCGAAAATGTATTTTGTTTGGTTTGTTTGGGCCTGTAAATATTCTTTCGATTTGTTTCTGAAATTATGAGATGTATTATATGTGTGTTAAGTTTAGTTTAGTTTTTAAAAATGCATGTATGAAACGTTTTGATTTGCTTGTCCTGTCTTGGGTGGCATCCATGTATCCTCCCAGGGGGTATTTGGGTGTTACAGTAGAAACTCACCTACTCACTCGGGATGCATTTTTGGACGAGCTCAAGTCCCACCTGCAACAAGCCTAACACAAAATGAAGCATTCTGCTGATCAAAAATGCCAAGTTGTCACCTTTGATGTCAGCGATCTGGTTTATGTTAAGCTCAAACCTTGCAAACAGTCCTCTTTGGCCAAACGTGGTTGTAAGAAATTAGCCCCTCATTACTATGGCTTTTTTCCCATTGCAAAATGCGTCGGCTAAGTAACTTTT
This sequence comes from Erythroxylum areolatum, assembly GCA_024520975.1. Classification (NCBI taxonomy): domain Eukaryota; kingdom Viridiplantae; phylum Streptophyta; class Magnoliopsida; order Malpighiales; family Erythroxylaceae; genus Erythroxylum; species Erythroxylum areolatum. Next base: position 2,723,447 of record JANIJH010000004.1, read on the forward strand.
GCTTTAACATTGCCTTCTACAGCCCGTATCCATAATGTATTTCATGCTTCTCAACTTAAGAAAGCCATTGGGTCACACCCATCCTCTCCTTCTGTTCCCTCCACCCTTGCTGCTCACTTGGAGCTTTGGTCAAACCTTCTAAAGTAAGGGGCTTGCGTCCTGCAACTGAGGGATCAGGAATTGAAGTTCTCATTCATTGGAGGGATCTTCCTGCCTTTGAAGACTCCTGGGAGCCTTATGACGTGATTGCCTCTCAATTTCCATCTTTCAACTTTGAGGACAAGGTCGCTCTTTGGGTGGCGGGTAATGTTATTAAGATTACCTATACGAGACAAAAGGGAAGGAAAGAAAAGGTGATGTCAGGTGGCTCTGGGTAGTTACTTAGGCCTAGAAAACAGAATATAGGGTTGTTACAAGTTTGTTATACTTTGGGAGGGAGGAATATAAGAATAAATAGGAGCTTTCTGTTAGAAAAGGGTAAGGAAGTTTGTACTAACATTTGCTTTCGGGAGAGAATAGGAGACTCTCTAATTCTTCTCACTGTAAGGACCTTATTTCACTTAATATGGAATCTGTCTATTGAGGTTGTGATTACAGGTCCTATCAAACACTTAGCAGTACGCACATAACTTTCAAATTTGATTTTAAGCTACAAACAATCATTTTGGATGCCCTTCCCATCTCACTATCTTCGTTATTATGACAACATACATTCAATTAAGAAAACCACAACACACACGACTTAACACAAAACTCAGCAGAAAATAAGACCCAAATACAACAACATCACCATTAGAAGAAAAAGGAATACATACATCAATCAACAACAACGACGATGGCAGGCCATGGAAGAAAACAGGGACGATGACGGACATAAGGAGAGAACACAAAATGCAAAATCCAGATCTAATGCCAAACATAGGTAATGACGCAAAATCTAGATCTAATTCCAAATTCACATGATGCAAATTAAATCTCAAACATCTTATCTTATCGATTTAAGTTACGGTACAATTTTAAAACATTGACTTTCTTATTGTGGAGTATTGTTTTATATCTAAAGGAATAATTTAAGAAGGATTATTAAATTATGCCATTATCAATAAATTAAATTTTAATTTGAATTTTAATTATAAAGTATTATTTATTTTAATAAAATGATATTGTTTAGTTTAATTAATTATAAATTAAATTTGAGCAATATTTCTAAAAAGTCAAGTTAACTATGAATAAAAATAAAATGCAAGACTTGTCCAAACCTTTATCCAACCTAGTAAATTAGAATATTATAAAATTTTATATTAAAAATAAAAATCACTCTATATATTTAAATATTTTTTGATAAAATAATTTTTTGATAAGTTATTTTTTAAATGTATAATTTAAAGTAAAACAACGATCACAAGATAAAATTAATTTTAGAATTTAATTCATAAAAATTTTAGAATTTAATTCATAATTTTTAAATTTTAAAAAGATTTTAAATAAAATGCAAGACTTGTCCAAACCTTTATCCAACCAATAAAAATATTTTTAAAATTTAAAAATTATGAATTAAATTCTAAAATTAAATTTATTTTGTGATCGTTGTTTTATTTTAAATTATACATTTAAAAAATAACGTATCACAAAATTATTTTATCATAAAATATTTAAATATATAGAGTGATTTTTTATTTTTAAAATAAAATTTTATAATATTATTATTTACTAATAATATTATAATTATGATGTCATGTTAATTTTTATCTATTTTGAGTAAAAATACGTAACAAAAAAATAAATTGTAATACGATATAATTTTAGAGTTACGAATAAATAAAAATATATAAAAATCTTTAAAAAATATAATTAAAATAAAATTTTAATGTAATTAACCTTAAGAAAGAGTCGAGCATTAAATTAAAATGGGCTCCGTTGGTTATCAAGTTTTTAAGGTTTTGAGTACCGAATAAGCTGTTTAGGCCCATGTTGAGATGACAATGGCCCAAGATCTCAAAGAAGTACGCATGGGCCGAGTCCACTTCACATTTATTTAATAATTAAACATAAAAAAATAATTAAAATTTAAAAGTCTGAAACTTAATTTTAATTTAACCAAAAATATTTTATCTATTCGCACGCGTCATGATCATTACACAACACACATGCTTCTACTCCATTCCTCAGTGGACGCAGCCACTATGTCTTGTCCAACGCATAATTTTAAAGCCACTCGATATATATATATATATAATTAATAATTATAATAAAAATTCGATGTATTTTATTAAATAATGGAGATATATGCTTATATTTTAAAATTTATATATAAAAATCTTAAATTGTTGAATTTGAATTTTGATTTTAGTTTAAATGAGTTTATTCAATTTCTAAGTGGCTTTTAACTTAATTCAATTCTTAAAAAGTGAATTATTTTAATTTAATTAATTAAAATAATATTATTTAAATTTTAAAAAATTAAATTATATATTATAATAATATTAATTTATCAAATTAGTTCATATTGAAAACGAAGGTGAGTCTTTAAACAATTAGTAAATTTGTTCATTTGTGATCAAAAGATCACATATTTGAGTTATATTGATAACTTCTTTATAAAAATACAAAAATAAAATTGCATATGATGATCACCCTCCATCGATCCTCGCAAAACAAAGAGTTTTATAATAAAGTAGGTTAAGTTTTTTTAATTTTTGAGTTCAAATTCAATAAGTTAGAACACAAATTAGCCATCCTCTTCCTCTTAAACTACTTTCTAATTTAAGTTTGAGAGTTTACGTATTAAGTCAGGGATGTCAATTTAGGTTGGGTTGATGGGATAACTGGCAAGGTATGAGCTAAAAGTGGATGCCCCAACCTAGCTCGAGACTCGATTGTTACTTTAAAAATAACATCGTTAGTCATTTTTACAAAAAATGATATCACTTTTGACATTTTTTTTAAATATAAGAGAGGCTTGATTGGCGGGGCTAGCCCATGTGCTAAACTGTCTCAACTCGTCGAGTTACGGGCCACCTTAATGGCTTCGTTTGACCTATTGATATTCTTATATAAAATCAAATCATTAATATTTATTCTGAATTATCAAAAAAAAGTTAAACTACAATCGCAATATCATAAATAAAACGATAACTTTATTTCTAGAAGTTAGCTTGACCCACTATTCTCATGGTACGCACTCACTATTGTCCCGTCCTATGAACATGGGCCCAACCATAATGTCACCTTCTATTTCTGGACCTTGACAGCCCTTTTCCTTGAAGACGAAGCAAACATGTCAATAGGACAAATATGGAAAAGCCTATAAAGATATCAATGTTTAAAGTACTGACGTTAAATTGATAAGATAAGATGTTAAAGACATAAAAAATTTGATATTATTATTAAATTATTATTAAATTATTTAAAAATTAAATAATTTGAAATATGATTGAAAGAGATTGTTAAATAAAATTAATTGATTTATTTTAGTTTATAAAAACTTATTAATTTACAAAATTTGACAAATTAATTAATTAACTGATCAGTTTTTTATGACAAAAGTTATTAAAGTAAATCTAACCGAGAAATTAAAAACTGAATTAAAAAATTAAACGATTTAAGATTTTTAATATTAAATCAGTAAAATTTTTCAATGATACATAAAATTTTATTTCACCAGCAAATTTAATTTAATCGGAGCAAAATTAGTATTGGCAATAAGTTTTTTTGTACAGTAAGTCTAAAAATTTATGCTCATGTTTGGACTCGATCTAAAATTTAATCAAATATGAATTAAATATGATTATTTATATTTTTAATTTAAAATTTTGAAACAACATAATTTTTCTTTTAAAAATTATGGATTTTAGATTACTGACTCATTTAAATAGGGTAATTCAAGCTTGAAATTTGAAAATTAAAAAAAAGTTTAGCTTTGACCCGAAATCTGATTGATTAAAGCTGAATCAATTAATTTTAGATTAGGTTCCAGCCAAAATGTCACATGATTTTCTACTAAATTTTTATTAGAATTGTTCAATATGAATAATTAAGTAATTGTCTATCATACACTTTTCAGTTTTTTTTATATGGTAATCTATATCAAAATATTTTAACAAATATAACCTCGAACTTTTATAATTTTAATAGGAGTAAAGATATAGATTTTATTATTTAATTTATTCTTAAAATAGATAATTTAAATAATATTTAATGAAAAATTTTAAATTAAAATAAATTTGGAATAAATGAAATAAATTATTTTTTTATTAATTTTTTGTGAGTATATTTTTAATATCTTTCTTTTTCTTTATTTGACTGAGTTTTGTTAAAGATTATGTGTTAAACGTGTAGCTGGGGATAGGATTGTAATGAGTCAAGCAATGACTAGGCCTTGATTGAATCCGACTTAGTCAGGACGACCTATTTCGGGCTTGGACTAGGCCCAGCTAGGGTCCAAATGCCATCTCTACTGGTGGAGTTCTGTACTGTACATAACTTTGTTATGATCAAAGGCGTGCACTTTGATCTTAAAAAATGAGAAAAGTAGATGATCCTTTTCATGATGATGAATGGAGCACAATGAGTTAACTCCAGGTCGGCCTTTCATGTCTGTTGGCCTATATATATCTTACTTATTTAGATCCAAAGATAGTTCTATGAGAAGCTTTTTGCTCTTCTTTGTCTCCACTCACTGTACTGATCACGTTGGCCTGGCCATTTTCATGTTTTTGGTTGGTTATAGCATCACATCATAGGTATCAGAACCAAAAAGAATTTTTTCTTTCTGGTGTTTTAACTCTGTTTTGTCTCTGATTATGACAGCTGCAATGAGGTTAAGCTTGTTCTTGATGTTGTTGATGATGTTCATGGCTATGGATTTAACTGCCGCAAAGAACGAAAAGACGTATGTAATTCATATGGATAAGTCCAAGATTCCTGATACCATTCAATCTGCAGGAAGCTTCAAGCAATGGTATGAATCAGTCATTGCCTCTTCTATCTCAGGATTGTCGTCCCATGAAGATGATGAAGAAGAAGAAGAAACAGAAACAGAAACAAACCCTCCTCAGCTTCTCTATGTTTACAAAACTGTTATTTCAGGCTTTGCTGCAAAACTATCAGATAAACAAGTTAATGCCTTGAGCAAGGTTGATGGCTTTCATGCTGCAATTCCTGACGAGATTCTAACTCTCCACACCACCCACTCCCCGCAATTTCTTGGCCTACAAAATGGAAAGGGACTTTGGACCTCTCAAAACATGCATTCGGATGTGATAATTGGCGTTTTCGACACTGGAATCTGGCCGGAACATGTCAGTTTCGATGATTCAGGTATCGGACCAGTGCCCTCCATATGGAAAGGAACCTGCGAAAATGGTACAGGTTTTACTCCAGCAAATTGTAACAGGAAGCTCATTGGTGCAAGAACATTTTATAAAGGGTATGAAGCCATTTTTGGGAAGATCAATGAAACTGTTGATTATAAATCTCCCAGAGACGCACAAGGCCATGGAACGCACACAGCTTCAACAGCAGGTGGGAACCTTATACAGAAAGCAAACTTTTTCAGAGTGGCAAATGGCTCAGCTTCAGGAATGAGGTACACAGCTAGAATTGCAGCTTATAAAGTTTGCTGGTCCTCTGGTTGCATCAACACTGATCTATTGGCTGCAATAGACAAAGCTGTTTCTGATGGGGTCGATGTGTTGTCCCTTTCTCTGGGAGGTACTCCTAAGCCATACTATAGTGACGGTATCGCTATAGCTTCATTTGGGGCAATCAGCAGAGGAGTGTTTGTATCTTGCTCCGCTGGGAATTCAGGTCCATTTGGCTCCACCGTAGGCAACACTGCACCGTGGATCATGACGGTGGCTGCGAGCTATACTGATCGAAGCTTTCCAACAACTGTCAAGCTTGGCAATGGAGCAAAGTTTACAGGATCATCTCTAAATTACGGCAAGACAACCAAGCAATTGCCTCTCGTGTATGCAGAAACTGCTGGCATTCAAAGAGCAGAGTATTGTGTTACTGGTTCGCTTGACAGAAAGCTTGTCAAAGGTAAAATTGTTGTTTGTGACAGAGGATTGAACAGCCGAACACAGAAAGGAGAAGTTGTGAAATTGGCAAAAGGAGCAGGAATGATTCTGGTTAACTCTGAACGTGAAGGTGAAGAACTTATTGCAGACCCCCATGTTTTGGCAGCTACCACTGTAGGATATTCAGCAGGAAAAGCTATCAAATTGTATCTCAACTCAACCAGAAATGCAACAGTCTCAATTGCCTTCAGAGGGACAGTTTATGGTGATCCTGCACCAAAGTTGGCAGCTTTCTCTTCCAGAGGACCCAGTTTGCCAGGTCCTGAAGTGATCAAACCAGATGTTACAGCACCAGGGGTCAACATCCTAGCCGCCTGGCCACCTGCTACTAGCCCATCAAGGCTCAAGAGTGACAGAAGAAGTGTGCTCTTCAATATAGCTTCAGGAACTTCCATGGCTTGCCCTCATGTTAGTGGTTTAGCTTCACTACTCAAGTCTGCACACAGAGATTGGTCACCAGCAGCAATAAAATCAGCATTGATGACCACAAGTTACACTCTAGACAATAGAAATGTTCCAATTTCAGATGTTGGATCTAACAGTTCTGCTTCTGCAACACCTTTTGGTGTTGGTTCAGGCCACGTTGATCCAGAGAGTGCTTCAGATCCAGGTCTAATATACGACATTACCACAGAGGACTACCTCAGCTATTTGTGCAGCCTGAACTATACATCTTCCCAACTAGCTCTGGTGTCCAGAAAAAGTTTCAACTGTCCAAAACGTCACCAACCTGGTGACTTGAATTACCCTTCTTTTGCTGTGATTCTTCCAGGTAATGCTAAAAAACCAACCATCAAGTACAAGAGAACCGTGACAAACGTTGGGATGCCTACAAGTACTTACGTGGTACAAGTTGATGAGCCTGATGGCGTATCTGTCACTCCAGAGCCTAAGACTTTGAGGTTTAGTAAACTGGGACAGAAACTGAGTTACAGCGTGAACTTTGTCGGATTGGTGGAAAAAGATACAAGAGGGGTCTCCTCTTTTGGGTCCATTGTTTGGGTGTCAGGAAAGTATAAAGTGAGAAGTCCAATAGCCGTAACTTGGGAATAATTTTGCGATAAGAGCAATTTAAGGTGGAAAGTTTTGAACTTTGATTGGGAAAAAAAAAAAAAAACCAAAACCAACTTATTGATTGTTCCAGGCACAAACCAGAGCAGAGAACATGTTGCTTTAGATGTTTCCTGAGTGTTAAGTTCTACGTGTAATGATTGCTTTAGATGTTTCCTCAGTGTTAAGTTCTACGTGTAATGATTTAAAGCCGCTTGAAGCTTAAACTTTCATTGTTAGAACTAAAAGGGTATGTCTCCATCAACTTGCCATCTGGCTCATGCAACGTAATTCCTAATTTCATATTTAATATCAGAAATGCTAATTAAATTGGATTGAAATTCGTTCTCATGTGATTCAAATGCGTTACCTCACATGTTTTTTTGGAAAAATTAAGGATTAAACCGTTATATCCGGGTACAAGGAAGGTGATGAAGTCCTGCAAAGTCCTTAAAATTTCTCTCTCTTGTTCTTCATTGTTAAGTTTTAACAGAATTCATTCCACATTCAGGAAATTGCTAAAGGTAACAGCTTTTTGATTGTTCCTCTGCTAAGCCTTCGTGAAATTTGTTCCATATCTTGTTCTAATCACTAAGATGTGCTTTTTGGTTTACTGTTCTTACATTCCTTGAAAGATGGGAACTTTTGATAGCAAGAACCAGTCTTTGTTGTCTTTGCTGCATGTTCTGTCTCGTTGATGAGTCCAAATCTTTCATTCCATTACCATTATAAGAACTATCAAAAGGATTTACTGTTTGATCGTTAGATGGATAATCGTGGTTCGTCATCTTCATTCCCTTACAACAATCCATATCCATACCCTTACTCTTATAATCCTCCTCCTACACAGAATCATTCATATCCACCTTCCTATTCAAATCCAAATTATGCATATGGTTATCCCCAAACGTACCCTTCACCTTATACGTATCCACATACATATGTTTATCCCCAAATGTACCCTTCTCCTTATATATACCCGCCACGTGGATATACGGCGGTGCCACCGCCACTGATTCCGATGACAAACCCCCCAGACCCTTTACACTCTCAAGGCAATCCTTCACCTTCACATTCCACATCCCAGTACCCTTATGAGCATCAACCACGAGAACACCCATCTAATGACAGTAACATGGCACAAGTGCCCTCCAGGTGTAATGGTTTTGCCGGTCATCATAGAAAAGATATTCCTTATGTTGACTCCGATTCAGAAACGTATTTGCACTCATCTTTAGATGATCACTCAAGTAATGTGCAATCGGATGATCATGACAAACCTTCTGCGCCTGCATCTCCAACAGCTCCTTCGGTTCTGTCAATGCCTGATTCTCCTTCCAGCTATCAGAATGAAAGTCCAATGTTTTATGGTTGTCCTAATAACTCCTTTCCGAGCAATTGGAAAGAGCCATGTTTGGACCGCATTGATTCATCTGGCCATTATATTTCTTCTGCTCATTCCCATTCGGTTTCGTTTGATGGGTGCCAGAATTATCAGAACAGGCAGCTTGTACTGTTTCAGAATAATAAAGTGTCTTTGAAGGTTTTGCTCTTACATGGGGTCTTGGATATCTGGGTCTATGATGCCATGAACCTTCCCAACATGGACATGTTCCATAAGACCTTGGGTGATATGTTTATCAGTTTCCCTGCAAAAGTTGATGGGAAAATAATCCATAAGATCACTAGTGATCCTTATGTTACAATTTCTGTTGCGGGTTCTGTAACTGGGAGAACATTTGTGATCAGCAATAGTGAAAATCCTATTTGGATGCAACATTTTAATGTTCTTGTTGCTCATCATGCTGCTGAAGTGCGCTTTGATGTCAAGGACAGCGATGTTGTGGGATCACAATTGATAGGCTTTGTGGCAATTCCTGTCGAACAGATATACTCCGGTGCTAGAGTAGAAGGATTCTACCCTATCTTAAACACCAGTGGAAAACCATGTAAGCCTGGAGCTCTCTTGAGAATTTCAATTCAGTACATTGCAATGGAGAGCTTGAGAAGTTACCATCTAGGTGTAGATGCTGATCCTGACTCTCCTGGTGTGCCAAACACATATTTTCCCCTTAGGAAGGGTGGAAAAGTGACTCTTTATCAAGATGCACATGTTCCAGATGGGTGCCTTCCAACTTTGAAACTTGACAATGGGATGTCTTATGTTCATGAAAAATGCTGGTACGACATCTTTGACACCATATGTCATGCTAAACGTCTGGTTTACATTACTGGTTGGTCAGTGTGGCACCAGGTTAGACTGGTCAGGGATGCTGGTCATCCATCAGGTGTCACCCTTGGTGATCTTCTAAGGTCCAAGTCCCAGGAGGGAGTAAGAGTGCTGCTTCTTGTTTGGGACGATCCTACTTCTAGGAGCATTTTGGGATATAAAACAGTAAGAAGCATACTTGTTTCCAATTACAGTGGATTGAAAGTGGGTTACTTTGATGCCTTGTATCTAGAAAACGAGCTTCGATTTACTGATTCAGACATATCACTCAGAGGCCTCTTTGCAATCACTAATGCAGGATGGATTCATGGCAACACACGACGAAGAAACACGCCGGTTCTTTAAGGGTTCATCCGTGAAAGTGCTTCTTTGTCCTCGCATTGCTGGAAAAAGACATAGCTGGGCCAAGCAAACGGTGTGGTAATCTGTTCAGAAAAGAAAATTTGTTGTGTTCAAATTTTTTCCTCCATAAACCAATTTCATGAACAAGACGTAATGAAAGCAGTAATGTTATAAGATATAAAGATCAATGGCTGAATTGTCTATGTTTTTTCACTCAGTTTATCAATTGAGTGCTAAAAGCTACACATTATTCACCTTACACTATATTCTTTTTTAGTAGAAACACAAGTGTGTGGGATGGGCTTATTACTGCTTTGCTTACTATTGTTCTTTCCTTTCTGCCTAAACTCCAGCATCATTGGTTTCTGCTTGAACTTTACCAGCAAATGCTTACAAGTTGCTACCTCTTGGGTGATCAAGATACTTCTTTTTACTACTTTCTGTTTCCTGTCATGTTAAAAAGAACAATATATGTAGTTTGTGTAAGGGTAACTATTTTCTCTACTTCTTACAGAAAGTGACATTTCTTTGGAAGCCCTATCCTGTTCTTGTAAATCATGTCTCAGTTAATAGTTTCTGTATGACCTGTATTATCAATATTTACAACCACACATGTCAGGAAGATAGTTCGTTCTCTTCAACTTGCTGTTTCATGTGCTGATAAAAAGCAGAAAATTCTTTGAAACTATTAATGAAAACAATGCAGCTTATTATCCACCAAAAGCTTTCCTTCCCATTTTGTTGAGTATGAACTATAAGTTTCCTTTTTCTTATTCACCAGGAAGTTGGAACTATCTACACACATCACCAAAAAACTGTTATTGTAGATGCTGATGCTGGGAACAAGAGAAGAAAAATCATTGCTTTTGTCGGTGGACTTGATTTATGTGATGGAAGATATGACACTCCACACCATCCCATTTTTAGGACCCTTCAAACATTGCATAAAGATGACTACCACAATCCTAATTACGTTGTAAGCTTTTAATTTTACGTACTTGTTCTTCGGAATTGTAAATAGATATGCATCAGAAACAAACTCTTATTTGCAACATTCACTTTTTAAGAAGCAGAAGTGATATTTTTCGATATAGATGAGGTTTTGGTAACATAATTTTCAGAATTTTAGCAGTAATTAAAGTGATATATTTATTGATTGAGTTTTAGGAACTAGTTGAGGTACTTGCTCCTCTTATCAATCGTGTAATCATGTAAACTTGACTAAGCAGGGCAGTAATGCTGGTTGTCCAAGAGAACCCTGGCATGACTTGCACTGCAAAATTGATGGCCCAGCAGCATATGATGTTCTAACCAATTTTGAGGAGCGCTGGCTCAAGGCTGCAAAACCTCATGGGATTAAAAAGTTTAAAAAGTTATATGATGATTCTTTGCTCAGGTTAGAAAGACTTCCAGATGTTTTAGGTCTACTTGATGTTCCTGTTCTTAGTGAGGAAGAAGACCCTGAAGCTTGGCATGTTCAGGTGTGGGTGATACTGATAGCTTTTGGTTTTAGTTTTACTTGATTCTGCTGGGAAAACAGAGAAAACCTGGAATTTGCCTTGATGTTAGCTTGTTTGTTCTGGCTTACAAATGGAATGCATTCATTTCCTTCTGGGGTTGAAACTTGCAGATTTTTCGATCAATTGATTCAAATTCGGTTAAAGGCTTCCCTAAGGATCCAAAGGACGGCACAGCCAAGGTGAGTGAACAGTTTGTAACTCAAGTTGTTTCTGTTAAAGAGAATCAGTGCATTTCAGACACTGTATATTTGCTTAAGCTGATGAAATTTTTGATGTGACAGCATCTTGCCTGCGGGAAAAATGTACTTATCGACATGAGCATACATACAGCATATGTGAAGGCCATTCGATCTGCGCAACACTTCATTTATATAGAAAACCAGTACTTCATTGGTTCCTCCTACAATTGGGGTTCACATAGAGGTATAGGTAATGAACTCCTTTTGTTTCTTCAATTATCCTGTTAAGAGGTGTTACTTCAACTTTGCATTAGAGCTGGTTCTGATCCTTTCTAGTTGGAAAATTCTGTGGTTGACATCTTAACTGAGGGTTTCTCCACTTCTGTTAACAAAATGATCTTAACCCTTACTTCTTACATATAGAAGGTAAGATAGCAATTAGGAAACAGAAGGCTAAATAAGAAATAGTCTATAAGCTTTAGTGCTTACTCCCCATTAGCTTCTATGGTTGTAAATCTATGCTTCCTGACTCGCTTCTATACCAGAACATAGTACGAGTGCTTCTTTTCCAAAAGAAAAGATTCAATAAAAGAATTTTGTTCTTGTTTAAACTAGAAATTATGTAAATATCCATCATTGTATTGAACCAAAGAAAACTTTTCTCCTCCATTCGTTGCAGGTGCTGATAACTTGATTCCAATGGAAATTGCACTAAAGATTGCTGATAAAATCAGAGCACATGAAAGATTTGCCGCATACATCATAATCCCAATGTGGCCAGAGGGAGCTCCAACTGGTGCAGCTACTCAAAGGATTCTATATTGGCAGGTGAGCCTGAATGTAACTTAAAGCTATGGCTAATCCTTCCTGAAGGACATGTACCTTTTCTTCATTTGAAGTTTCACTAATATGGTGGATCTGAATACATCTATTCACTACTATGTTCCAAAAGATGATAAGAGAAATTAGTTAACTGGAAAATTATGATCTGCTGCAGCATAAAACCATGCAAATGATGTACCAGACAATATACAAGGCTTTAATAGAAGTTGGCCTTGAGGAAGCATTCTCACCACAAGATTTTCTGAACTTTTTCTGTCTTGGCAATCGTGAGGCCCCTGATCCATATGAAACTCCAGATGTATCAAGCCCCACTGCTGCAAACACTCCACAGGTATATATTTATCCCTCCAGGAAATTATTATTTTGAGCTATCAATTATTTGCAGGACTAGTTCGAGATGAAAAAGAGCAAAATGTAAAGACATCTTCAACGAGTTCTGTTTTTACAATGAAACATGGCACTCTTTTCATACCTCTATGTTATAAGCTTGTGTTTTGTCAAGTTGGAAACTTGATGGCAGTGGCTGGTGATTCAAACATTGCGTTGTTTCCTGAGATTAGTGTCAGAAACTCATTTTGACACAATAGACGTTTAAATCTCTCTATTTTTTGGTGTGTCCAGACACTTAGCAAGAAAAGTCGAAGATTCATGGTTTACGTCCACTCGAAAGGGATGATAGTTGATGATGAGTACGTAATAATAGGGTCTGCAAACATAAATCAGCGGTCCATGGAAGGCACAAGAGACACTGAGATTGCAATGGGTGCTTATCAACCTTGTAATACCTGGGCCAAAAAGCAATCTAATCCACAGGGACAGGTAAAGCTGTGTAGAGAGATTTGTTTTGAACAAGGAATTTCAGTCATCTCTACTGCTATTGAGACACTTTCTATTTCTGTGCAAACTGTGTTTTATAGATATATGCATATCGTATGTCCCTCTGGGCAGAGCATATGGGGCATCTTGATGAATGCTTTGAAGAACCAGAGTCTCTTGAGTGTGTTAATAAAGTCAGATTGATGGGGGAGAAGAATTTGAAACAGTTCTTATCTGATGAAGTAACAGAGATGACAGGGCACCTGCTTAAATATCCTGTTGAAGTTGATCGAAAAGGGAAAGTGAGGTCTATTCCAGGATGTGAAAGTTTCCCTGATATGGGAGGAAATATACTTGGCACATTTATTGGCATTCAGGAGAATCTAACAATCTGATTAAACTTGTCATTTACAGTTTTTACCATAGAATAGAATGACTTGCAAGATGACCACATACACTTCTGAAACTCAGGTTTCCTGTACCAGTAAGTGATCTGATTCTAATAAATGTTGTTATATCAAATGAACTGGCCAAAGTGTTACCTTTCCCTTCTTTTTCAACGCTCATCACTATGTAAGTTGCCAAAGAACAGCTCGTACAGCCAAATCAACCAGTCACAACTAACTCAAAATTGCAAAATCAAATTGTTCAAGCTCATCCAAGAGATCAGTACAAGTGATAATGTTAACAAAGTTGGATCCTTTTAAGGGCAATTCACCAGCTTTGCTCTTCGGGTAGTTTCATCTACTTCCACCCGTAGGCCAAGACCAGCAATTTCAGGCACATTAACAGTACCTTGAAGTTCCAATTCTGTGACCACCTTGTGATTTTCTACGTTACCCTCCAAAACATTCCTTACAGCCCATATAGCCCACTCCTTTAGAAATGGGTTATCTTCATCTATAACACAATGCTGTAACAGCAGAAGAATTCCATTCTTCTCTCTGATCTCATCCTGCGCATGTTTCATTCGATATGCACAATTACCAATGAGTGAAACAATGTCTCTTCGGAATCCTTTATAAGGACAGACTTTAGAGCAGCTGAAACTAGCTGCTGCTTCTTGATTCTCACTTTGTATCATAGCTTTTCTGATTATAGCAGGAGGCTCGAGGTCACGAAGAAGACCTAAAAGCAATTCAAGTAGTCCAGCTGAGACAAGTGCAACAGCAACATTCTCAGAGTTTACCAAGTGTTCATCCTGACAACATATGTCTCTTAAAATGTTGAGTGAATATCCAAGAACATCAATGGAAGCCAATCCTGTTGGAAGGCCGGATTTGACCCTGCAATCAAAGTTGACAACTTCAACAGATCTCTTGAAGACTTCAAAAACATACAAGGCCAAATCTTTTGAAACTTCTATCTCCCTGATTCGCTCACTCAGGATTTCTGATACCACGCTCAAAAGATAAGCTTGTTCTGGGGAAAAATAATCAGCGTTCTGATTAACATCTCCACAGTTTTCAGAGTCACCACTCTGGGAAAACAATGAGAAGATTTGAGGAAAGTACGCTTCCTCCAGACAAATCCTTGAAAGAAGCAACTTCAACCAATCTTCTTTAAAACCAACTGGTATAAAGAGCAAGACCCGAACAAACAATCATAAGTACAATTTAGACAGAACCAAAGTCCAATTCAATGTAAAAAACGAAAAACCAAAGCTTTACCAGCAGATGATGTTCTAACAATTGCAGCCAAAACAGGCAATCCTTGATTTCCACAAAGCTCTGCAATCAATTCAGGTGCTCCATTACAGCAAGTATAGATTATCATACAAAGAGGATCACAAGTCCCCTGACTTGGGATTTTCCCAAGCTCAATAAACTCATTAGGAAATAAACAACCCCAGATAGCTCTCTGATGTTCCTCACCAGCCAGAGAAACATTAGCGTAAACTTGCAATCCAGTTCGACTAATCCCATGATCAGAATCAGAATCAGAAGCAAGCCTTATAGACCTCAAGACGTCACAAAGTATACCAACCCCATTACAGAAAAGAAAAGAACTTTGATTGACCATTTCACCAGCACAAAGATTTCTTAGAAGCTTAAAACAGAGTTCAATGTACTGGTGACAAAAAGGGTATGGAAGAGATCGGGTCAGCTCAATAGCGGCAGGCAGAATATTCCTGGAGGCGAGGTCTAAGCGACCATCAGTAGTTCTAGAAACAGCTATCAGAATTTCTAGGGTTTGTTTCATGTTATTTGCTTTTGAAGCCCTAAACAATGGTTCCAAGAAATCTTTTTGTGGCAAAAGCTTTATCACTGATGAATCATCCATAGCTTATCGTCAGGCCCTCGCAAACTTGCGAAAGTTGAAGTCTTGTGAGCAGAGAACTTGAGTAATGAATTTCTGGCCTTCAGAGTCGATAACCTTCATCTCAATAAAGGTTTAAGAAAATTCTTCTAAAAATAAAAAATCAAAGAGTTTTATATATTTTTTATATATTGTATTTTATATTTTTATTTATACATATTTATTTATATTTTATATTATCACTATTTTCATATCACATCTACACGTGAGTCTACCGAAAATAGTCTCTCTATTATGTGAAAATAAAGTTGTGTTCTATTATGTAAAAATAAAGTTATGTATTATCAAATCTATCGACATCTCGCTTCATTGCAAAATTTTGAACTGTAAATAACTACAATGATAATTATCTGTTTCAAACACTTCACACCCGGGATTGCAGCAAATGTATACAGCAGAACTGATCCAATCCAAGTCCAAATAAACGGGTTAAATCTGATTCCGGTGAGTTCAGAAGTTTAAATTCGAATTTAACAAAATTTTAATACAGACCGTTTCTTGTTCTCATATTACCTTAATATTTTCAAAAATTGTCTTGAGGTTTCTAGGGTCGCTCTTTATGCTCATATGCTTCCATAAAGTGAGAAATCTCTTGCAGATTCAGCAACCAAGCCACATCAAAATCATATCTTGTTCCGTCCCCAGAAACAAAACAGATAATCTCTTTGGAGGTATACTAACGAGCAGAAACTATTATCGAATTCAGACACAACACATAATACTAAATATTTATCGAGTTGCCGTTCTAAAAGTAACAGGAGGAACAATTTCGTTAATACAGCAGGGATTTGTCATTTTCTACCAAGCCATTCTCAACTATCGTCGATCTTTTGTTTTCATTCAATTTGCCAAGGCATCAGAAACTTGAGACAATCATTTGATCCCAGATTTCAGGAGTACAGAGTGACGAGGTAGATGTCCAAAGTATTCATACAATGTGGGGGTTTATTTCTGAGCAACCACAGGCATTAGGGAGCAGGACTTCTTGTGGTATCCATGGTCATGAAGCCGACATGTATGTGTACCGAGTTTGAGCCCCGACAAGAAGCTCAACAAATTTAGCTGCAGAAACACGAGATGTCTGAATGAACAAAATTATCCAGGTTGGCTCAAATTATGGATATTAAGCGGAAAAGAAACTAAAACAAACCTGTTAGAAGGCCAACTAGAGGAATTGGTTCCAGAACTTTTTCTGCACCTTCCAGTCTTTGCCTGTCACGATTAGCAAGCTTAGATTTTCTCTAGATTCCTAGCATTGGAAGAAGATAGATATCAAGGATGCAACTAGGTGAAGGCATTCATACCTCGTGTACTTGCTAAAGAATGGGTCTCTCATGAGATAAAGGGCCCATAGCAATTTTCTTCTTTTCAGCTGATCAAAAATGTATCAAATCCATTAAGCTTAAATCCATCATTCAACGGTTAATTAGCTCCAGCAACGATTACTCTTCAGTAGAGTCAAGAGTGCCTTATTCACTCAGAGTTCGTAAGACAGATATTTAGAATCTGGAAAATTAAATCTATGCAAGATTCATACCTCGTCCTGTTCGGGATCGGTAAGATGAAACAATTGCTCTTTTCCACCAAATCTTGATTTCGTAATGAGTGACAAAAGTCCCATGCTAACCAAGTCCACACCCAGAGAAAGAAACCAAGGAATCCATGACCGAATTGCGTATTTTTTAATAAACAGGACATAAATCAGAGGTCTCGTGACAAAGAGCAACTCTCCAACAAGGAATAACACCCCATGAACCCCTTTCTCGGACACTAACTTCGAAAGCGAGGGCCTCTCAATAACTGAAGCTGTAAAGACATAATTGAAAATCTTAATGCTCAGCCATTAATTGTAATCAATTGAAAACTGAGGGAAATAATTACCTGGAGGCTCCATAATTGCATGTTGGTGCTGAACCCTTCGCAACCATACTGGGTCAGAAACCATCATTGCATTTTCTCCAAACCTGTTCAATGCAGACAATGCCCTCCCTTCCAGATTCCATGGGTTCTGTCCGTTAAAATTCCTCAATCCAGGTTCACCCTGGGTTCTAAGCTTTGCCCCGGTATTATGCTGAGAAATTGGAAAACCTGGATGCTGCTCAGTATTTGGTGTTTCTCCACCATGCAGAAGCATCTTGTATCCACTGTTCCGGAATAAAGCCAACCTAACCAATACCCTGAATTATAGGAACATGAAATGTTAAACAATGTCATTATCAGACTCGCCTACGAACTGAATGTCAAGCTAATAGAAGCAGCTTACTTGGTTGCTTCTGTGACAGCAATAAAATTCCATTTCTTATCATGGCCACAGTAATGTTCTGCAACAACTTCAACTAATGTCTCCAAGTCCTTTATTGCAGATATGCACAATGAGTATGGGAAAGAATGAGGCTCTGCAAAGCCCCTGTGCTTCCGAGTTGGTGTTGTATCAATTATATGTTCATTGATGGCCGTTATTATACCCAAGATTGCAGTTACTGCAGATGATAATCAAATTTGTAAGTAAAGCACAACATTTAAAACAATGAAAACAGAAATGATAAGTAAGACCAAAAAAGCCAGGTGTTTTGACCCAAAATAGGAAGTGAAAATGAAATAAGATCAGAAAGCTTCTTATTTACCAAGCCTATCAAAATAATACTACATTGACATAAACCTTACAGCATTTTCACATGCTAGAATTCGTTCAAAATTGAAGCAAAAGGAGAGCGCAAGTTTTTTTATACATCATTTCCTTCTCTTTCTTCTACTCAATTTTCTGGATTACTTAACCATGAACCATGAACCATGAAAATAAAGGCCCAGTGTTAATAAGCTGATAAGCAAGTAAGTAAATGTTACCAAAGTTTCACAAAACCTGCTTCTGGTCCTATCTCAGAAGAAGAAAACCGCTCAGGAAGAAGCCATGTCAATCCCTGTCCATATGTTCCATGTCAGACCAATATTATACATACTATTAAAGCCAGCCACTCCCTAAATCAACAGTAAAATTTTCATATTTCAAACAAATATATGCAGTGAAGTTTCGTCTTCCTGTCTAGTACATGAACCAGCTTACGTTTGAATAACAGAAGACTCCAGAGCAGTGGTGCACTCACTTCTTGGGATTATCCAAAAGCAGTTAAAAAGAACTAAAAGCAAGTAAATATCCACAAGAACACAAAGACCAGTCCTTTCCAGGATGATCCAAGTAGTCCTAAGCAAACCCAGAAGAGCCAAAACTACCAGAAATTCAGAGATCTGTACCAGATTGCACACCAAGAATCACATGGTCGAAAGAAAAAAACAAAATTGAGAAGTACGAGGGCTTACATTTGCAAGGGATTCGAGAGAGTGCACATAATCCTTATTGATTCTAACCCATCTCTTATATGCTTCCATGCCTTCCAAATATCAATCAAAAACCAGAAAAAACAAATAAAATATAGACTCAGCTTCACAGTTCACTGAATTCAAACAAAGCCATAAAGCAACCACGAGTCAAATCTATGGTTTATGGGAAACAAAACCCAGAAGATAAAATTACAGGAAGCGCAAAGCCCTAGCATCAAAAATCGAACTTTAAATAGGCATACTGAAAAAGACTTTGACGAATAGAAGGAAAGAGGCAAAAATAGCTGAAAGAATAAATAGTTTGTCTTCTTTTTGTGCTATTTTCGGAATTTAATCCCGACCGTCCATCGAAAGAGACACGGCAATGCCTACGACGTCGTTTACATGCAGGTTAAACCCGCGTTTTTAACAGCCGTTCGCGAGTTTCAAAGCTCCATTAGAGCATCGTAGTTCTAGGGTTTTGGATTTGTGCAGGAGCAGAGAACATGCAACTCACTCTTGAATTCGGGTAAGAATTTTGATTGTTACCTCCTAATTTTCGAGGGTTTTTCTTTTTTCCCAATAAAGGTAGAAACTTTGCACTTACATCTTAAAACGGATCCCCGCACTTCAACAAATTGAAATCTTCCCGACTTGTTTGTGCTCTAATTTCCATGTACTTAATTGTGTTGGTGTTGAATTGATTGATATTTAGTTGGTGGTTCAATTATCAAAAGCTTATTAACCAAATGGTGTGGGTTTTTCTAATCACTCAAAAGTTTTCTGCTATTGTTCTTGAACTCGAGATGTTCGAGTAGCTACAGCAATTTTCACCAGCAGAACTTTATTTTCTTTCGATCACTCGTATATAAAACTTGACGTTTCCTGAAATACCTTCGTCGAGACTGTTTACATTATGTTGAAATCTCATTTGAGCTGATGACTCATCTTCTTTTTCATCACTTTGAATTGGTGACTTAATTAATTTTATGGTGCAGTGGTGGACTTGAGCTTTTATGCGACTCGGTTAAGATTCATAATGTAAATGTTAACCCAGAAAATGGGGCTGCGAAGGTAAGCATTATCTGAACTACTAATGCAGTTTCATGGAACATAAGCTTCTCTCTCTGGGTTAGCATACTGCACTTATGAACTTTCATACTCTGCAGTTGATCATGAAAGATTTGCTTGCTTGGGTTCGGGCAAATCTTATCAAGGAGAGGCCGGAGATGTTCATGAAAGGGGATTCTGTGTAAGTTCAAGCTTCTTTCCTGCTTTCGTACGTACTTTTGATCATGAACCTGAAAAATTTTACGTATCAGAAGATGAAGGTTTCCATTTTAACATTTCTGAAAAAGAGATTCCAGGATGATAATCTGGAGTTAAGAGCTATTTGTGACTGGAATCTTTAATTGTAACACAGGAGACCTGGTGTTTTAGTCCTGGTGAATGATTGTGACTGGGAGCTGAGCGGCCAACTTGATACAACACTAGAAGAGAAGGATAATGTGGTCTTTATATCAACATTGCATGGGGGTTAGTAGCTACAGATCTTTTTGATAAGTGCCTTTATAATCAATATATCTCTTTGATAAGCTCAGTTCCTGTTTGTGTTTACAATCAACCAAGACCGTGTTCATCAACTTCATGCATAAGATACCTGTATTGAGGCATTTAAGATTAATTTGCCCCGGAAACAATTGTTGATATTCCATAAGAACGGATTGAGTGGCATGTTAATGAGACTGCAGAAGCAGAGATGTGTCGAATCCTCATGTTGCTCAAACTACGATCCTTTACTATATATCAATCAATAGACCAAATCTCTGCACTACGGAGTTTCATTTGGTTTAAAATCTGCAAAACAATAATAGCTAAATGATTACGCTACCTCTGTGTATAATCCTAAGATCCCTGAAATGATGACAATAGGCCCAGATCGTCTAAGGCTCGGACCTGAGCTCGATTGAGCCTAAATACTCAGCTCGAACTTTGTCAAACTTTAACTCGTAAACTTTGGATTGATCAGCCCAATTTAAGTTGGACTTGAAAGTATTAACAAACCTGAACCCGATCAGATCCGAACATTCAAGCTCTAACCCAGGTTGGAGTTTGGTCAGCCAGTCTTTCCCGTTGATTTCCAGTCCGACCCGGTTCTTTTGTCATGCCTACCTTAGAGCATTGGACAGAAAATTCTTATAACAGTTGCAGCCTTCAACTCACTGCATCACATCACTGAAGTTTTACAGATACGGAAATATTGTCAAAATTGATTGCTTTATTTAAAGAATAACAAATGATCTAGGGTTGATGCATAAAAGAAACTTCATATAGTTGATTGGGCCTACTATGAAGCACGTTATGAACCAAACATTTCCACTTATTGGAAAAGAAAAAAGAATACAAGGTGAATAAATGCATTTGAAAACAGAGTACTCTGTCCAAAGCAACTTGCGCGTTGACAAGCATACACACTTCCATTGGCAGCCTCCATGTGAGCAAATGCAGCCATATACTTGTGAGCCCAGAGAAACAGGATGAGTGGACAAATTAGATCTTCTGTTTTCATTTTTTAAGTTTCTTAAGTTCTGCTTCAGTGTCTTGCAATTGTTGTCTAAGTGCGGATACTCTCTGCTCCAACTCTTCCACTGAGCCTCCACCAATGGACGGTTTGTATGGTTTTATAAAATGTTTCGAGAAACGTTTCAGAGCTTCAACACCAGTAACCTATAGAATCAGGATACAGTTGATCAAATGTCCAGTAAACAAGGTAAAAGTATATATTTGAAGAGGACCACTATCTCCTATTCTCATTTTACTGGACCAAAGAACTAACTAGAGACTTGGAACACTCAGATGAAAAGTGTTAGCATTTCGCTTTCAATTATAATCACTAAATTGTATCACAACGATATTAGAGGCACAGAATAGTTTACCTCTTCTGGTAATAATGGTAACTTTGTAATATGAAAATCATCATACAACATGTAGAACTGATCTAGGTACTTCTGTTGCATTCGCATTCTTGCTTTCAGCAATTTGGAATTAACAACTACAGCAAAAAAAAGACCAGATAAGAGTCAAAGTTTTGATTTATAAAAGCACATAATAAAAAATAAAAGAGGGAGTAAGAGCCATGATTAGTTGCTATACCTTCTTCATCAAAAAGCACTTGGTTGATGACTATATTGTGTGTGTCTATCTCAAACTTTGTAAGTTCTTGTACCAGTCTCTCCGTTTCGTAAAGAGAAAGGAACTCCGGAATACAAACGCAGACGAAGGTTGTGAAGTTCTGCTCAGAAGAGAACATAACAGCATTAGAAAAATATAGAAAACAAAAAATAAATGAAAATCAGCCTGGCATTTGGAAGTTCAACACCAAAGTAAAACTTTTAGATGAAAGAACATAATCCTTTTGAAAGATCAGTGTCATTGATAAAGGAACAGCAACCAGAAACAAGGGATAAGAAAATATTTTAACAATAGATATAAAATGAAAAAGGATCTTACTGGGTCTTTAAATTGCCTGTTGACTTGTTCAATCACATCTTTCATGCCCTCAAGCCTTCCCAAAATTGCATCCTCACCAAAATCATCATCTAAACCAATTAGTCTGGTCATCTGCCATGACCAATTTACACAAAATATCAACTACCATAAACTTGTAGACAATGAGCAAAATTTGATAAAATACAGAACCACCCCAAGACAAGATTTATTTGAGATGGAACAAGCATCTAATCATTCTAATTGCATAGACAACGCAAAACTGAGGGCCTGAAATTCAGCTTCTCCTGTCTGCGATAATTGTATTCACAATAAGCCTTTGGGACTCAGACCTTTTGAGTCTTTGACCAAGAACTCTATTAAAAGGCTACGGCAGGCAGACAATAAAAAGATACCATGGCTATGCATATAGAACCCACCATCACGAAAGCAACTTAATTTTCCTCAGAAACTATATGCCTTATTTATTGAATATACTCAAAACACTTGAGAATTGAATAGATACATGCTTGGTCAAAAGATAGAGCAGAACTGAGCTAGATCAACATGGAAAGGTATTCAGGTGCATGTTGAATAGAAGATGACAATATCTAACACTGGTCAAACCAACAAAACCAATAAGCAATGATGCTACATCAGGAGTCTAGGATCAAGAGAAAACATGTAAAGACAGTTAAGAAATGATATCCTAGATCCTTGAAGTAAATAAAATGAATACCTGATTGAACAAGCCACCAAATTTGCTTTTCAAAGACATCATCTTCTGCAGTCCCTTCTCCAAAGTTGATGGAAATTGTAATAGCCGAAGTGTATGACCGGTTGGAGCTGTATCAAATACAACAACAGAATAATCCATTGTTTGCACCAATCTGCACAAAAAATTAATGCAGAAAAGATAAGTAAAATAATTCAGAACTTAAATTTGTATTAAGCCATCTTTTTCTTAGTAACCTATGTTGAAAGTTGAAGTACATTTAAAGCAGTCAGTACCACTGAAAATGCACACGATGGCATTTCACAATAATTGCAATTAAAATTCAACTCTTTAAATTTAAAATCCTCAATTCTTTAAGTTAGCAAGAAGGAAACAACCAATTTTTGTCAAATATAGTGACCAAACAGCAAAAAATTGCCATATTCACCAGAAATGAAATCAATTAACGAAAAACTCCAGTGTTAAATGCTTGCACAGGTTCATATGTGATTAGATTGAGTGAAAACATTATTCTCACTTCAACATTTCTGCAAAACTCATTGCCTCATCAATGCCCGGAATTGAATTTGCTAGCTCAGAAAACAAGTTATCCATTCCTTCGCTTCCTGGAATCTCTTCATTTTCCACATTAGGATCAATCTCCTGCAAAGAGATACACCCAACCAACGAGTCCAGTGCAGAAAACAACAGTCAAGTAATCAATGCAATTGGAACAATCAACAAGAACAACAACAAAAAGTCAGAACCCCACCTCTCCATATAGTTCTTTTAACGACAGAATAATTGACAATCCAAACACATCAAATCTTGAACATGTCTTTTAAGAATGGACCGTGTCTTTTAGAAAACTCGTAAACCCATTATTCAAGAAATTAAATTCATCTACTGGGTATTCCTCAATCCATCCAGAAAACACAGGTTCAACAAAAATACGGCAAGCCCACAACCCAAAGAGTCGAACTTTATATGACAAAATACGAAAAGAGTACCATAGCGTAGAGATTGGAGAAGCCATTGACCAAAGTGGGAATCTTCGTGAACCGCTGTTGAAACGCATCGCTGAGATTGTGAGCCGGGTCAGTGGAAATAATCAACACAGAGGATCTGACACTTGCCAACAGAATCGATATAATCGAACTGCTCGTCGTTTTGCCAACGCCGCCTTTACCGCCGACGAACACCCACTTGAGGCTTTCTTGGTCCAGTATGTTCTGAACTGTCCCCTCAGGTATGTCCTGATCGTCTGATGCCATTTCTGGTTTTCTCGAGAACTTTGTTTTCTGCGTCTTGATGGGTTTGTTTTGTGGTTCAACAAAATTGGATTTGTACGAGGATATTGCCAATCATGAGACGATGTTGTGTCGTACAGAGACACAACAGTGCAGAATCGAGTGTTGAAGATTTCGGGCCAGTTCATGTTGGGAAGAAATATTTTGTTTCTATTAAGGCCAGACAGTGCACGATAAGCGAATCTTTGCTAACGTATACTAGAGATTTCACAATTCCTCATTTTATTATCATTAATTTCAACTTTTCAATTTAATTTATTTTAATAATTTTTTTAAATTAATCAATTTATTTATTAATTAAAAAATTTATAAATTAATACATAAAACATCTTTTAATCGTATTTTAAAATTTTATTTTTATTTAATGTTTAGCCGATTTTACGACGCTTTAATATTAATTAAACTTTTTAAATTTTAAAACTCATATTTTACCATTTTAATTATCAATTCACTTTTTAAAATATTGATATTTCTATGAATTTAAATACTATTTTAAATCATTTTTTAATTTGTTAATTGATATTTTTCTTCAACTTTCAACATGAAAATACATTTTTCATGGGAGTAATATTCACACCTTAAATTTGTGTTTTTTAAGGATATGATTATTGAGTAAATAATTAAGTGTAAGTAATTGTTCAATTATTTAAACCGTATCCTTCACATTTATTGCGTAGTACTTACCTTCTAATTAGTTTGGCTTAGTTAGTTTCTGAGTGAATTTATTGTATAGACTGGTCAAAGTTATTCTTGTACAAATATTTTTTTATCTGTGTATATATTTTACCTTTTAGCCCAGTTGAAGTTACTTCTGTTATGTATATTTATCTTACCATTTATTGTTAATTTTTGACATGCTTCTAAACGTAAGTTATTTTGTATTACAATACATATTTTTTTTATTATTATTATTATTATTTATTTAAACATGTATGCACATCTATTTAAAATTTTATAATATATTCATAACGCATTTGAATGTGAATTTATCAAAAACAATCTCTCTACTAAATAGCGATAAGGCTGCATGTTATATGACCTTCTTAAACCTGACATCTTAATGAGTCTTCTTTTAAATATTGTTATTGTTGTTATTAATTGTTCAATTATTATTGAATAATTAATTAAGTAATTGATAGTTCATTAAATTTTTAAATATGGTCAATTTATTAAAAATGTCTCAAATTTACAATAAAGATATTTGATTTTATTAATTAAAATTTAATTGGTTGATCTTGAAAGTCGTATGTCATCCCTAAATACATAGACTTAGCATTGCTGTTTAATCCACTCGGGTTGTGGATTAGAGGAACTAATCTTCCAACTTCACTGCCGTTTCTCTTCTAAGTTGAGCTAAGATCAACCAGTAGTTCATCGATCAAAAGTGTAACCATCTCATCCTCCATTGCCAAGACCAACCCTGCGTTTTCTTCCTCAAAATTCCTCCAACTCTGACCCTTTTCCATGTCTCGAACGTATCCCTCCCTCTTATGCTCCACTTCCCACCCTTCACACGGATCTTGTTCTCCCTTTATCCAAGCTTCTGCATACTCGAGCATTGTCTCCGAGCATCTACACCGCACTTGTGTCAGTTCGTCTGTGAAAAAGTTCAACAGGAGGAGTTGATCCACGCCAATGTGTCCGCAGTTCTCCATTGTAGGTTTCAGCTGGTTCAGCAGTTGCCATGCCTGTTCTTCAACTTCATCGTCAAACATGGTGTCTGTTCCCTTCTCATCTTCTTTCCCCAAGTTGCTATCTAATTCCTCCTCCATTGACGCCCACTCTTTGCTCAAACTCTCGAGCCGCTTAATCCTTTCCATCAGTTCACGGCTTTCCCCTGTAAGTTCATTCACCACCAACAACAATGGCAGAAGTTAGAGCACTATGCCTTTTGTAATGCTGTTTCTTCTGTATATGGGCTATGGACCCAAAAGGAACTTACTCTGCACAATGTCAAGTTTCTGATCAAAGGATGAGATGGATTCTTCGTCTTCGTCTTCGTTAAATCCAAACTCAATCACTGAAACTGGACTGTGCTGTGGCTCGTCATCCTGTTCATAATTCGACAAACACCCAACATAAGATTGAGACATTAAACGATGTCGTTCGAGGAGAAAAGGACACTGAATTCAATGGACTAAGCAGTGCCGTACAAGACAAACAAGTCAACTAAAGCTAAGGACAGCGAGCATTATGACTGGACAATAACATATAAACTAACCCACGTAACGACATCCAAGGACCCCCCACGAGCAGACACAATATATTCATACAGATGCGATGCACTGTATAAGTTGCTCACCTTGGGCCCCACTTCATTAAAAGTAGTTGTACTCTTCTTCTCTGGAGTCGCCTCCACCGAATCATCACCGACACGAGGTAAATACTTTTTACCCCCTTCTAGGAACCCGATTTCACCGTTCCAGAACGATAAAGACTCCGCGGTAACATCACTGAAGCACCAGCTCGAGGCATTGCTACTGCTGCATGGTGTACTGGCGGTAGAGTTCGTTGTGGTGGTGGTGCAGTGCGGTGGCGAGGCTAAATCCAGCGGTGGAGAGTCCTCGTCGGTAAGATCTCTGAAGGATCTCCACCGTATGATGTCTTTAACCGTGACTGTGATTCTGGTTTCGGTGTCATTGGTTTCACACCGTTTGTGTGCACTAGGTTTCGAGTCTTTTGACCGCCTTCGAGAGAGGGTTCTGGATAGAATCGACGGTGATCTTGCGATGGTAGTGAAAGGAATGTTCTTGACCGCGTTGATTATTGCTTGGAACGCAGAGAATGTGGTTGAAGCAGCCTTTGAGGGACTGCTGAGAAGCTTTGGATGCGTATTACTGGTGCCATGTGGCTTTCTGGGAACTGACTTGAACCCTTTATTAGAAGAACAAGAGTTTGGATCATCTATGAGGAAGTCTTTCAGCATTCTAGACCGACCCTCAACAGCAAGTTGGTTTCTTTGTTTACCGTTTCTACTTGAACATGAATCATTAGTAAAGACCATGGTTGTAAAAGCAGGAAAGTCACTGACTTTGGCACAACTTATCAATGGAGGAAGCCAAAAAAATGCCAAAGAGATGAGAAAAGTGAAGTGGGGAAGTGAAGTGAATGGAGGGAAAGAAAGGTTATATAGAATAAGAAGAAGACGAAAGGAGGAGGTAACTTCTGGTTGGGGATCTCCAGACTAGTACTACAGGTAAGAAGCTCGTGCGACTGTAAGTGAAGAAGAAGATATAAAAATGGTGGAAACAAGCAAAGTGACAAAACAAGTGTAGAAGCGTGGATGCTTCTTCCGTGCGGAGGTTGGTTAGATTAAGTGAGTCTGCTGTCTGTGTGTCTATAACAAGTGGTATTGTATATTATTAAGGTTTGATCACATGCAGACCAGACATTGGAGTGGAGCGTACCGGCAATGTTGTGATCTCGTGATCTCTTGATCGTTTCTATCATATTTGCTAACCCAACCTTGTCCGTTCACAGAAATTCAGGTGGTTAGTGTACCAAGAAGGGTTGGTTATTAAAGTCAAATCTCATTCAACAAATCAAATATAATTTAATAACCTTTAAATTATATTTGTCTAAATTTTTTTTACTTATTTGTAAATTAATTTTAATTTTTAAATAGAAAATGATGACAATTTAAATTAGTTCGATCCGATTTATTATCAAGCGTAATACCAATTTATATAATCACCTCCAAAAATAAGGATGATAATAAATCGACTCATGAATAGGTATCGCTAATTTTTAAAAAATATTATTTTTAAATTTGACAATATATTTGTTTAATTGAGTTTAGACCTGGATTGCTCAGACTTAAACCTTTCCGAGGCCTAAATGATATAAGCAAGATGATGATGTTTTGTTTTAAAAAAATAGACCCTAGATCCATCTGAACCTAATTTAACCTATGAATCAGCCCATTGAAAACATCTTAAATTTGACCCATGCTTGAGCTCATTGTCATCCTTATCTAAAAACCATTCTAATTTATACAATTACAAGTAAAATTATTCTATACTTAATCACGATAAATGAATATGATATTTTTTAATATAATAATTACTAAAAAAATAATTAAGTTTACTAATGCCACTTATATTGGTTATGTTGTGTAATTCTAAATTATTAATTTATCAAATAATTAATTTAAATTGGTAATTTATAAATTATTTTAGTCAAATATGATGCATAATACTTGGTTTTAACAACTTAGGCATGTATCAACACGTGAAATTAATGACATTTACTATATAATCACTCTTGCCTTTAGAAAAATTTTTAAATAAAAATTTTAATTTTTTTCATTTCGATTTCAAGCAAAAGAAGTATATATGAAGATATTATTTATATATTATTATTTGTATTTATTAAATACATAAATAACAATATATAAATAAATACAAATAATATAAAAATAAATACATAAATAATAATATATATTATTATTATTTATGTATTTAATAAATACAAATTATAATATATCAATAATATCTTCATATATACTTCTTTTGCCTATATATATATATATATATATATATATATATAAGGTTATAAATTACTGGATCTTCTCAAATCTTACGTCTCAGTGAGATTTTTATTAGAGGTTGTTGATTGATTGTCGATATATATAATTATAATGAACAATGTATAAATTAAAATCTAATAATCAATTTTATTTATTTTTACTATTTAAATATACATATTAAATAGTGTCTGATTTCAAAATTGGTTACTTAATTGATTTGTCTAATTTTAATTATTTATATGTA
>JANIJH010000004.1:2752579-2797327 GCA_024520975.1 Erythroxylum areolatum
ATGCATAAAATTGGTCCTAGAATACTTAAACTCATGCATTTTCTAAGCTCTTTGTACCAAAACCTTTCCAAGACTCCTTTGTCTAATTTTAAATATTTAAATGTACACATCAAATAATGGTAGAGCATATTAAATTGAACACAACAAAGTGAAAGAACAAAGTGGCTTTAGTTAACGTGATTTGCATATAAAATTAAACGTTGAGATTATATCCGAATTGCATAATCCACTACTTGAGTGTTTTAAAATAAGTGGTTAATTTAATTGGAAGGAAATTGACTTGTGTTGTTGGGTTGCAAGTTGGTCAAGTTGGGTCAGAGCTCAGTCAGGCGTATGTGCTTGTGGTACGACACACTTGAGATACGGTAAATCAACGCTCACTGGCCCGAGGATATAACTTGGACCCGTATCCGGACAGATTATGTCCACGTGGCCACCTTGCATTGGGCAACTTGCTTGAGATACGGCTAATCAACGCCACTGGCCTGAGGATATAACTTGGACCCGTATCCGAACAGATTATGTCCACTTGGCCACCTTGCATTGGGAGACTTGCACGTGGGTTTGTCGAAAGCGGAGGATCCGATGTTACGATTGGGCTCTCAAAGATATTATTTTAATGATTTGATGGGAACACGTTTTTTTTTATTATTTTCTAATATTATTTTTTTGGGTATTATCGTAATTAACCTTATTGTCGCCTTATTGTATAGAATAATAATAGACTTAATTTAAACCAATTTAAAAACTCAACCGGTTGGTCCAACATTTCAGTTTAGTTTTCAAGTTTTTGGTTAGATTTGCTTTAACAACTCACAATTCTTAATATTAAAAACTAATAAATTTATTAATTAATCGGTTAATTTTTATAAATTAATAAGTTCTTATAATTTAAAATAAATAAATAATTTTTTATTTAACAATTATTTTTAATTAAAACTCTAAATTTAATATAACGTAACTTTAGTTAATGTATAATACTTAATTAGGGATATTGAACTATTTTTAACAATAAATTTCAAAGATCTAGGGTGTGATATTAAATTTAATTTATAATACAAGTTAGTTTTAAAAAAGAGATAGTATATTTAAAATTTTGTAACTTTTTAATATTTTATTCAATTCAATGCCCAATATTTTAAAATTTTAATTAATTAACCATTTTTAACACTTTATAAATTTAATTTAAAATGTTACTTATAAATTTATAAAGATGTGATATATTTATTAAATGTTACGGCTATTTATTATTAATTACATAATAAAAAACTAACGTTTTAAACCAATTTGTTATGATTTAAAAATATTGGTCAATTAATTGAAATTTTTAAAAATTGGAATACTAAATTAAAAAATTCTAAAATCTTGAATTTCTTATTGGTAAACAATTTCGTTGGATTGTATTAGAAGAAGTACAATTGGTAACCCGACTTTTAGCATTATCGGTCAAAATCCTAAATTTATATCTCAAGATGTATTTCAAAATATTGAAATTAACTCTACATTAGATAATATTGAAGAATAGAGAATTCGGAAGATGACAACTATTCGTGATAATATTGTTTCCAGTTTAATCGCACTTAGACGTCGTTTTTGAATTGTTATGAACATTTGCTTTAAATGATGATATTCATTTCTTTTGCTCTATTTGAATTGTGTTTTTAAACTTTATTTGAATTGTTATATTTTATGTTTAGATGTATACGATGATGATTATTATAATAAAAATTGTTGTTGTTATTTTTTATTTTATGTTTTATGTTTTCTATTAGAGTTATAAATTTGTATAATTAAACATCTAAAATCTAATTTTTCTATAAGAATATTCAATGAAATACTAAGATATATAATATTTATATCTTTATAAATTTTGTTAGATATATGTTTTCATAAGTCATTTTACACATAAAGAGATAATACTAAACAACTAATTTTATTAAATATCTCTAAAAAATAACTAATATAATCTACTAGTCAAATTAGTTAATATAATCAGCTATCAACTAAAAACTGTTAAAATCAAGTAATGGTTAATGCAATAAACTTATTGGCAGGCTAGGCAACTGGGAAGAGCTCTCAGGTTCGATCCCCACTAAACACACCCACAAGAAGAGGCAAGGAGCCTTAACTGTGACTGAGTACTGAATCCGGATTAGTCGGCCCAACGAGTTCGGATACCGGATGGTTTACAAAAAAAAAAAAAAGGTTATTGACAAACAAGGCCTAAGTCCAGCCTCAAAAACTACTAAGCCGTGTTTTTGAACTAACTCCTGATAGACTGCAAGTTGCCAACGTGATCCCGTGGCGGTCCATCGACAAAACTTAGCTTATCAGCTTCACCGGAGAGAGCCGGAAAACGGAGTTTAAAAGAGAAGACGAAGAAAATGGCTACGAGGACCCACTTCCTGAATTCTATCTCATCATTATGTCCGACTTCAATCCTCAGAAGCAGTGAAAAACAACCACTATCTGCACATGCTAATGTTACGGCTACAAGAAGAAGGCTAGTGATAACGTGTGGGGCAGAAAGAAAAAGCCCAGACGACTATCATGCAACTCTTAAAGCCCTCAACTCTAGAGACCGTAGACCACGTAAATCCTTAGGCCAGGTTTTTTCTTTTTCCTTTTTCTTTGTTTTTCTGGAAAATTTCCACCATTGGAGCATTTTAACAAACAGATAATGGGCGGTGTTTTTCTTCTTTCTGGAAAAATATTTGGGACTGCAGCATTACATGTTGAATTCTGAGATTAACGAGCACCTTGCTTCGGCAGCTGATATACAAAAAGGAGATGTGGTACTTGAGATTGGACCGGGTACTGGTTCTTTGACGAATGTCCTCATTAATGGTGGTGCCACTGTTCTTGCTATTGAAAAGGTACGGTGAAACCCATTTTCTTTACCTGGGTTATCGCTTAAAGGGCTCCAAATAATGGCTGTTAATACTTTGTTTATATATGACTTATAGGATCCCCACATGGTTGCTCTAGTGAGGGAAAGATTTGCTGACTCGCAGCGTCTCAAGGTGTTAACTCTCTCTGTACAAACCTTATGTATTCGCCTGTTGTTACTATTTTCTTTTTCTGGGATTTTGTTGTTTTGATTCAAGTAATGTATTTATTTCTGATGATATAAATTCCAGGTCTTGCAAGAGGACTTTGTCAAGTGCCATGTTCGTTCCCACATGTCTTCTGTGTTGGAAAGTGTGGCTACTTCGTGTGGAAGACCCAGATTAGCTAAAGTGAGAGTGTTACTCAACCCTTGGAAAAATTTTCTGAGGAGGATTACTGGTTAATTTTTTCCTTTTTAAGCACATTATGATGTTTGTTGGTAATGTAATCTTGCAGGTAGTCGCCAATATACCATTCAATATAAGTACAGAAGTCATTAAACTTCTGCTTCCAATGGGTGACATTTTCTCAGAAGTTGTTCTTCTACTCCAGGTTAGCATTTCCACATGGTATCCACTCGTATTATCTTGTAATTCCAAGGGATTTGAATCTGATAGTTAGATCCACTTACATGATTGGATATTCCAGGAGGAGACAGCTTTGCGTCTGGTGGAATCATCTATACGAACTTCAGAATACCGCCCCATAAATATCTTTGTCAATTTTTATTCGGGTAGCTCTGCTCAAACTTCATCTGTTAGCATGTCTTCACTGTCGGTGGATATCATTAGATTCTCTTGTTTGGTTCATATTTCTAGCAGTCTTTCTAAGCAAACCTGCAAAATCATCGATAACTTTCGATGGTTATTGCGATTGCACTTAGAATAGTTCGAATCAATTGAGGCATGCTCCGTTCAATTTTTGATTATTCTTTCATATCATGTTATTTTACTCGGTTTTCTGTTCCAGATCCTGCGTACAAACTGAAAGTCCCAAGGTCATACTTTTTCCCTCAGCCTAATGTGAGTAAGCTGTTCTTATAGATGGAAATGCAGAAGATCTCAATCATAAATAGTTTGTGGCACTAAATACAATTCATGGTACCAAATACTTGTTTAAACTAAAGGACAAATTAATGTATGACATAGGGTGAAAGGAATTGTTTTATTTTCTTCAGAGAAGGGCAAGAACTCAAGTTTACATCATCTTCTACAGGTTGATGCAGCTATTGTTGCATTCAAGTTGAAGCAAGCTGAAGAATATCCATCAGTCTCCTCTGTTAAAAGCTTCTTCTCAATGGTTGTTTTCCTTAGCAAGCTTTAGCTCCATTAAGATCAGGATTGTAGCTTTAACTTAAATCAGTCATACTCATCAAACAAACTTATACGTATAGGTGAATTCTGCGTTTAACGGGAAACGGAAGATGTTGCGAAGATCTCTTCAACACATTAGCACGTCCCTTGAGATTGAAAAAGCTCTTGAATTTGCAGGTCTTGCAGCCACAGTAAGGACACGCCTCCAAGTTAATTGCCTCCAAATAGTTACATAATTTCTGAAGTTCTCTTTTCATGAGTGAATTTAATTCCTTCCCATTGATCATTTGCAGTCAAGACCAGAGGAGCTTACTTTGGATGACTTTGTTAAGTTGCACAATTCAATTGGGAGATAATGGTATTGTGGCCATTGAACCTCTAACAGAAAAACCCTAACCCCTAAAGATTGCTCATTGAATCTAGCATTTGGATAATTCTATAGGTCTACTGTCATAAGGCATTGTATAGAAGAAGAAGAAGATGATATAAATTCCCTAAGAAGAATGGTGAAAGTGACAATGTGTATATAAATATACATAAGCTAAATACCCCAATCCTAGAACTTGGGGTTGTCTTCTACAATTATCTACAATGATTTGTTCAGAAATGAAACTGATAGATGAGAGTCAAAGCTCTGGATTTGGTGGTATGAGGATCAAATACCTTCACTGCTTCATCAGACAACATCTTCTCCGACGACGGAGACAGCTGCCGCTTTGGCCTCTTGTTCTTGATAAAGCATCCTCTCATCTTCTCTTCCACTTCCTCTACTCTCTCAACCATCTTCACCTTTGAATTCCCTTCATAACCCTCCTCCTCCTCAGCAATTTGCATTGCTTCGCTCTCGGTGGCCGATGACATGGAGTTCTCAGGCGGCGGAGATGGAGGGACTTGGATGTGAGGAAGTAAAGAGGACACCCGGTGCTCTGCTTGGCGAAGAGATGATAGGATTTGGAGAAGAAGAAGTTCGTTAGGCTTAGTGGTGGGTTGGAGTTGTTTGGCCATGAAAATCGCTTCTTCTAAGGAGGCTATCAATTCCCCAAACGCCACAACTGGCGGTGGTTGTGGTGGCGCTGGCGGCTCGGCGGAGTCGTTCATCGTCTTTTTATGAAGAATAAGAAAGAGACCAATAAGAATATAG
Organism: Erythroxylum areolatum; assembly: GCA_024520975.1. NCBI lineage: Eukaryota > Viridiplantae > Streptophyta > Magnoliopsida > Malpighiales > Erythroxylaceae > Erythroxylum > Erythroxylum areolatum. The sequence goes on from JANIJH010000004.1 coordinate 2,757,923, forward strand.
TTATAGCACACTTTATATTACTTGATCTTTTTTTTTTTTTTGGAAGAAAGATAATATGATTAAAAGCGAACTTGAATAAATCTCAAACTTTGAATTATATCATTATAAACTATTATTTTAAATAAAAAACAGACTTTGAAGCATAGATAACAACGTGCCCCAGAGATTAGCATGTTGGTTGATATTTTGGAGGCTTAATAAGTACTTTTTTTTTAAAAAAAATCTTTAAAAAATAAGTGCTTTGTTGTAAAATAAAAAGTATTTTTTTAGTAGATGTATAATTTTTTTTATAGTCAAAATATAACTTTTTAAGAACTTTAAATTTGGAGTTTCTAAACAAAGTATCTTTTTTAGATAGATTTTTTATATTAACTAATCAGTCTATTTTTAGTTATTTTTGCCCTTATATTTTACATATAATGTTCACAATATTTATAAACTTATCTTCACATTTATATTGGAATTTATATAATATTATTTGACTTTTTATATATTTTAATATGTATTTTTTATATTAGTTTTCTTTATTTTATAATCTATATAAAAGATTTGGTTAAATATATTTTCATTTAAGTTTCATATTGTTTAAAATTATATAATAATTAATATATTGTACTTTGTATATTGTTTAATATGCTTTAAATAATATTTATATGCATAAATAATTTTTATTACAAAATAAAATATAATTAAAATTAATAAAAATGTCTTTTATTTTTATGTTGCCAAACAGTTTATTGTATGAATTTCTTTCAGGCAAGCTATTTTTTAATTGACAGTTAACTGGTTTCTTAGAAAAGCTCTTCTAAAAAAAGTTGTATTGACAAAAATTTCACTGATAAAAACTCTACTGATATGAGCTCATTCAAACATATAGTCTTGTTTGATTGAGCTTTTAGAGGACGAATAAGTTTTTTTTCACCACAAAAGTTTTTTTAAAGAAAAATGTGTGTTTGACTTTAAAATGAAAATACTCTTTTAGTAGATATAACTTTTTTGGTATTCAAAATACAGCTTTTTAATAAGCTCAAATTTAGAGATTATCAAAAAAATATTTTTTTCAGGTAGATTTTTCAGATCAATCAATGAACTTATTTTTTAATCTCTTTTGTCCTTATGTTTTACACACAATTTCCATAAACTTATCTTTACATTTATTTTGAAATTTATATAATATTATTTAGCTTTTTATATGTTTTAATATTTATTTCTTATATTAGTTTTATTTGTGTTATAATTCATATAAAAAATTTAGTTAGATATATTTTTATTTATGTTTCATATAATTTAAAATTATATAATAATTAATATATTGTGCTTTGCATGTTGTTTAATATACTTTCAATAATATTTATATATATAAATAATTTTTATCACAAAATAAAATATATTTAAAATTAATAAAGTATTTTTTATTTTTATGTTGATAAATATATTACAAGGGCTCGCGTTAGAAGACTTTTTTTATTCTCTTTTGCCCATTGGTATAATAAGTAAGATTTTTATCGTTTTAATAATTAAAAAAATGAAGAGATTTATATAAATAATGTCTTCTGTCTTTAATTTTATTTTGTTAAAATTTTGGTGAATAAGTATGATATATTGATTAAAAAAACAATTCATAATAATTTAATTAAAATATATAATAACTTTTAATTAAGGGTATGGGTAAAGGATTCTTTAAAGGTCACCAAAAACAGTTGGGTAAGTTATTAGGAGATGTTTCTTTTAACGCTCACGCTACGTAATTATCGCGTAGGAAATTCAATTCAATGTCCTTCTTGCCTTTGCTAGTTGTAAGTCTTGGACAAGATTTTTGAGCCCTACAACTTTACTTTTTAGGACAGATGTATAGGAAAAGATCTCACGACGTCATCTAAAGTTGTAGGATTGTCATATCCTTAGGGTTCCTGAGCAAAGACCCCTAGCTTAATTAGCAACAAGAAGAACCAGACTTTGCAACTTATCAGATATTAACAGATACGAACACCATTAAGTATATCATTTAGTTATATTTTATTTTTATTTATTTATGTATTTATTGTAATTTTATTTACATAATTATTTAGCATGCTAGTTTTACTTATTTACTATTTACCTTGCATCACTCTTTTATTGTTATATCTGCATGTAGTTCTACCAGAAACAGCCTCTCTATTATGTAAGAGTAAGGCTGCATACTATTAAACATCTCAAGACTCCGCTTTATTGCGGGACTTCGAATTACGTGTGATGATGATGAATTAATGGTAATCTAAAATGTGCTTGTAAAAAAATTAAATACACTTTTTCTTGTTAATAAGCTCATGATTAATTTCTTGAATCGTTTTGGTTAAAGCTTTAATTACTATAGACTCGAAGTTAATAATATTCAATTTTGATTTTTAACATAAAAATTATAATAATATTTAATAATTAAAAATTGAATTGATTCAACAAATTCAATTACAAAAATATAAGTTGACTGACTGTTAATTTATTACTTTAATTTATTTTATTATCTTTTATTGTTAAAAATTAACCAATTTAATAATTAATCAGTCGGTCTCATAAATTAATAAATTTTTATAAATCAATTAATTTTTATTTAATAATTACCTTTTTTAATTAAATTTCAAAATTTTCAATAATCTTTAATCATATTTCAAAACTTTTATTTTTATTCGTTCGTTAACCGATTTTATAATTGTTTAATACTGATTAAACCTTTAAACTCTAAACTTTTTGCCTTATAGGTTTAATTTTTGGTCTAATTTTTAAAACAATGATAAATTGGACAGTTTCAGATTAACTTAATATGAAATCGACGATCCAAATCAAGTTTAACCATGTACAAATTAACTTAAGAGTCTTAGCAGAAGTTTCTAAGATACCCGACCTATTGACCAGTCACTTCAAAGCTCATTACTCTGCTTGACGTTAAATCAAGCTTCGAATGACGTTTCAAACAACTTCCTCAAAACGACTCTTGCCCTGCTCATTGCCACTTATATACAGAGACTTGATTAAGGAGAAGACTCGATGGGGGGATGAAGGAGACGAGTATGCTCAGGTCTGATCCCTAAACCTTCAACATCCGGAGATAGTCATCTATTATTGACATTGCAGAGGATCGATAACCAGAACCAAAGAGATTATAGTGGTTCAGGTAATGGTATAACAGATAAAGTTCTTTCCTCTTGTCAAACCCTGGTTGTTTAGGCATCACCTGCCAAATAGCATGAGAGCAGAAAATGAAGGCAGTATCTACCAAAAAATGGATTTGATCGAATTGGAGATTTGTTATATACCCGTTGCTTGATTTTTAAGGGTATAATCATACCTGGAAGTAAGCATTGTAGAACGATCCTCCAAAGCTGGCACACCAAGACATTCCAAATTCAGCTTCACTGTGTCCATCTGCAAAGGCAAACAGAGTTTAAGCAACAAACCAGCAGACAAAATCTGCAGAAAGAGCACAGGATCTGCAGAAACTGAGTTGCAGAAATCCAAGCAAACATCATGGACAAAGCACCAGGACAGAACATATCTACACTAAAAATGAAAAAAGAAAAAAACTGGGAAAGCAGGGGCAAGAACAAAAGAAGGATCAAAGGCAAGATTAGGCCACCATCCACTTGCTTCTAATTGTAGCTTGGATGTGTCACATATGTAATCACTAGCACAAACATCTGTATACTATACAATGATCCAACAATCACACAAATTAAAAACTCACAATAACAGGCCGGGTCAAGGATAACCGGTTCTCCGTTCTTATCATAGGTGATATTCCCGCTCCATAAGTCTCCATGAAGCAAGCATGGTTCTATAACAATGTTCTCGAAAAGTGGTGCCATGTGCTTCACCAGTTTTTTCCCTGCAAACAATACAGCACATAAATAAAAGCAGAAAACATGAGCTGATCTATGATTGGCATTTCATGTTGTCAGAAGGATATGAAACTAAAGTTAAGCAGCGACAGCTGTAAACACTCAACCTTGTGATTGTTCGAAGAATAGTTACTCTTTTATTCAAAAGATCAAACCTTCATAAGACGCTATTTACTTTATCGCTTAATCCGATAATCTTACCACAAAGCAAGTAAAGTTCCTACATCCAGCCACTTGCATTATAACCGTATCAATTGGGTCTGTAGCTATAAATGCTATACTTTCAAGTTCACAACCCGGTTTTCAAATTCTCAAAGTACAACTACAGAAACTGAAGAATATGAGTAATAAATATAAATAAATTGAACCTTTTTCATAAATGGTTGAATCACCGTACTGATCCAACGCCAACTTCAGTTGGTAACCCAATCTATGCTCTCCATAAAACTGAATCCAATCTGATGTCCATGTATTTATCTGTGGAGTACTACAAGTTTGCAGATGACTCACTAGAAGTCCATATAACCTTATACTCGTTAAGATTTGAACGAGAAAATCTACAAGAAACAGAAAAATGATAATATTCCCAGATTTATTCACCTGCCAATGGTGTTATCAACGTCAAAACCAAACCCCTTTTGAGATTTCCCAGCTCTGTGCATTTCAGCAAGCTTCCTCCCTAGAGTAGACTAAAGATGGGAAAGAAAAGAACATATCAAGAAACCAAATAACAAAGATTTAACGGTAAACTAACAACCAATCTCAAAAAAGTTTCTGCAGAACTCACTTGATTGGCTCTCGATGCTCCAAATTCGATAAATTCCATGATGATGTATGATCCACCCATGGGCAGAGGCCCAACCTGCAATTATGGTTAACAAGAAGTTTACTCACTCAGGCTTCTCTTACCCTAAGACACAACAACAGGAAACAGATTAAGCAAAAGCAACTCTCAAGTAGAATTATACTAATTTCTCACCTTAAATGGCCTAGGTACACGAATTGTTCCAGTTTCATACATGGCACCTAGCCCAAGAGCCTCTCCTTCAAACATGGACGGTCCAATACTCCTAACCCAAAACCCACAAACCAAAACCTCAAATTCCTTTTACACATACATAGAAACTAAAAGTAAGCAACTAAACCAGAAGAGTACGGTATCAATAACACCTATTGGTTTTCACAAAGAATGACCCAGCATCAGTGTCGTAACGGTTTGCAAGGCTGATGCAACCTCCACCAACAGAACTATTCCTGGTAATCTGGGTCGCTTTTCCTTCAGACAAAATACAATCACGAACTTTGTCCTCACTCATTGCCGTAACTTTCAAGTGCCCAATACACAATCCCATTCAACTCAGTGGATTATACACATAAAAGAAAACTTGCAAATGTTTCACTTTCTTTCTACATAATTACCTGTAAATGTCTTCCGATTGGTGAAGCTAAGTCGAGGAAGAAAAGGAAGGCAACTGTGAGACAGCATTCCCACGTGTGCCACCGCCATTATCTATTTTATGTGTGTGTAGTACAAACAACACCGAAGATTCGAGGTCACAGGTACTTGGAACAGTTTAACATAGACTAAGGATAGTGGCATCCCAGCCCAGGATTATCCTATGGATTATCCTGGCATCCCAGCCCAGGATTATCCTATCTTTCCTCCTTTCAACAGTAAAATCATCTCCAAACAGGTTAAATCATCATAGAGGACACAACGAAGACGTTTTGGACCACGGGATAAATATTCTTCTCTGTCATCGTAGTCACATCCGGTATAAAATTTTACAATAAAATAAGATTTAAAGAGATTTAATAATACATAACTTTATTTTTATATAATAAAGATGTTGTTTTCGGTAGATTCACATACAAATGTAAAGAGTAAATACGTAAAACTGATATATTAAATAATTATGTAAATAAAATTATAATAAATACATATATAAAATATAACTCGACTTTTATAAATAAAATATATTTTAAAACTAAAATATGTCGAAATATATTATCTCTTTACATGTATAAAAGCACCAACACCCAGATATCAATGTCCAATAATGATTTTAACGCTATAGTTTGTATAAAAAATTAAAATTTTGAATTTCAAAATGTAAATCAAATAGTAAGTTATGACTAAAAAAATGAAAATTTAAAATTTTTTACTAATTAAAATTTTGAATTGTTTACTTTGATGTCTTATATATTTTGAGATGCATTATAAATATTCATAATATGATTATAGATTTATCAATATTTTAAAAATCGGATCAGAATTTAAATCTATAAGACAAGAAATTTAACATTTAAAAGGTTCAACTGGTATTAGACACTCGTAAAATTAATTAAAAATTGAATTAAATTAAAGAATTTGAGATATAGTTAAAAGATATTGGCTTTACTATTGAAAACTTTGAAGCCTTTGAAAAAAAATTAATCAATTTTTAATAACAAGAGTTATTAAAGTAAATTGAACTATAAAATTAAAAACCAAATTGAACAATTGAATAGTTAAAAATTTTTACAGTTGAATCGGTCAAATCAGTTGGTTTAACTACCAAGCTTTATCACTCAATTTTTGTTTATATAAATGTCATTCTACATTGATCATATTCCTTAATTCGAAATATTTAATATATATATATGTGTGTGTGTGTGTGTGTGTGTAGAATTTTTAGAGAATTTGACTATTAAAACTTATGACATAATTTGTTTATACTATATAATATCTAAATTCAATAAAATAGACTATCATTTTGCACAATAAATTACTTAAAATAATTAGAAATTTTACTTAAGGAATATGCCTACTTGATATGCAAATTAATGTAATTTCTTTCATTTAAAATTTTATTTAATACACTTTGTGCTATAAATTTTATTTGTTTTTTCGTATATTGTAAAAACATAATCATTAATTATTATATAAATTTAATAACTTAATCATCAGAAACAACCTCTTTACTAGATAGGAATAAGATTGTGTATTATCGGATCTTTTCAAACTTCGTGCTTTAGCAGGACTTTAATTAAATATTAATGGTAATGACTTATGATTTTATTCCTAATCAAGGTTTTTAACGATAAGAAGGGATTTTTTATTTTTTATTTTTTAAAACTTGTATTCTTTTTTACGAATTATAAAGTCATCATAAGCGTATTTCTGAAGCAGAAAAGTTGGTGATTGAAGAGGAAGTCCGATTTTGATGTGAACTAGATCTTGAATGTATTTAACTTTTTCTTCTCATGATCTTTTACGTTATTGGGAAAGTGACATAATCCAACCCTTAAATTTGTCTTTTTCTATAAAGATATAATTATTAATTATTAATTATTAGTTGATTAAATCATGAATTATTGATCTTTTACCGTAATCAATGACATGGAAGAAATTAACAGCAACTTTTCTGCTTCCTTCCATATTACCATTATCCTTTCACAATCAGTCAAACAATGATGTTTGAGATGAATGTGAATAAGTGACTCTTAAAATGTGAGTAAGTGACTCTTAGAATGAAATTTTAGAAGGTTAATAAATACTTTTCATCATCGTAAAAGTCTTTTTTATTAAAAAAAATAGGTTCTTCAATAGGTATAATTTTTTTGGTAACTAAAATACAGCTTTTTGAGAAATTCAAATTTAGAGCTTATTAAAAAAGTCTCTCAAATAGCTTTTTAGGTAGATTTTTTCAGATCAATTAATAAATCTATTTTTTAGTTCCTTTTATTCTTATGTTTTACACATAATTCTTACAATACCCACAAACTCATCTTTACGTTTATTATGTATTTAACTATTTACTCAACTTGAATATTTATTATGAGATTTATATAATATTATTTGACTTTTAATATGTTTTAATATTTATTTTGATATTAGTTTACTTATGTTATAATTCGTATAAAATATTTGGTTAGATATATTTTCATTTATGTTTCATATGGTTTGAAATTATACAATAATTAATATATTGCACTTTACATATTGTTTAATATACTTTAAATAATATTTATATGCATAAATACTTTTTATTACAAAATAAAATATAGTTAAAATTAAAAGTATTTTTTATTTTTATGTTGTCAAACATACTATTGTATGAAGCTCTTTTAAAAGAAACTCTTTTTAAAATGACAATCAAATAGTTAACTGACTTTTTAGAGAAGTGCTTATCAGATAAGATCTACAAAAAAAAAAATCTACAATTAATTTTTTAAAATTTGAATTATATTAATTTTATTTATAAATTAGAGAATTTTAAAAATTCTTTCATATTATAAATAGAACATGATTACATAAATTTCATGTTTATTTACTTAATAATTAAAAGAAGTATCATTGTTTTATTGTTACAATTATAGTCACATACTTTAGTAACTTTAATTTTATTTATACATTCGAAATTAAAATAATTATCTTTATATTATGAATATAATAATACAATTAGCCTAATTTTATCTTCTTCTTTTTATTATTCTTCTTCTTATTATTGTTATATTGTGATTAAAATAACAAGTAGCATCATAATTACGTTAGTTAATTAATTAATTATAGTATATAAAAAATTTAAAGGGTCTAACACAAGGCTTTATGTTTCATTAGTTCAACAATTCTTGCCATTACACTTAAGCAAATGCTTACTTCCTAACAAAGACTACTTCAAGGAATGAAGCAAGTAGCTCTCAATCAGATTCCTTTATCCTTATTAACAGAGCTTAACAATACCAACAATAATAACAATAATAAAACACCTACTTATATAATAATATTTTAGTGAAATTTCACTCGAATACGAGTTTTAGAGAGGTTCAGTGGTATATAACCTTACCCTTAACAAGTAGAGAAGTTGATAATGAACAACCCATATGAAGAAAAATAAAAAAGTAAAAAATCACAATAATAAAAATAAAATAATCAAATACTTAAAGAATAAAATATAAAGTAAGTAATTTAAGAATTTGTATAATACACATTAAAAATTAATTATTATAGTTTTTATTATTTTAAAAGTTAAACACAAAGGATTTCTCATATAATTTAATATTTTACAGAAAATTTATAATTTAAAATTATTAATAATTTTAAATCTTTATAAAATTATAATTATAAATTTTTAAAAATTCAAATTTTCATGTTAAATTTTTAATTAAAGTTTTTAAAAAAGTTTTTATAAAAAATTAAAGTCTCAATAAATTTTTTTATAATTTAAAATTTATTTAAAAAATTTTAAAATAAAGAAGAATTCCCCATGGCCATCTTTAACTCTCTTTAAAAAAAAGATTCTATTCCTATAAAAAAAAAAGGGGAGGAAAAAGCAGAAGGTGAGAGGAATCTCTATAGTATCTACTAATTTACCGTTGGAAACACTGCTTTTTGCCGCCAAAACTAACCACCTGCCTCCATATCAACCGTCCGATATATGCGGGTGTGTATATATATACATATACAAAGCCACCACCTTGCTTGACACGTTCTTAAATATTTTCTCCTTGGTCCCTCTTCAATGGTGGAGCCCAGCGGTGAAATTCCAAGGAAGACGAAAACGAGATGTCTTCGTCGCTTCTCTCCTCCAATCACCACCATCCGTTCCATTTCAATGCCTCACTCACTGCTTCTCTTGGAATTTTTCTTTGAGTCCACCCAAAGCGATTGCGATTCCTAACATGGGTTCTTTCTCATTTTTGAAAATTCGGGGTTTAAACTGTTAAAGACTCGCCATTTCTTGAAGACTCCCCATCTGGGTCTTCCTCGTTCTGACTCCATATTCATTGGGTTTAAGCTTGGAAGGGGGGTCTTCTCGGTTTTATTGTTTTTAGTTTGTCTCTTCGTTGGGTTTGGACGTGTGGGTATTTGTTTGCGGCTGACAATTTGAGTCGAAGATTTGGGAGGGGTAAGAAATTAAAGGGATATGTTCGGTTCAGGCATGAATTTGATTACTACTGTTATTGGATTTGGGATGAGTGCCACTTTTATCGTGTTTGTTTGTACGAGAATAATCTGTGGGAGGCTTCGAGGAGCTGAATCCAGACCAATGTTTGAGATCGAATCCAGGATTGACCTTGAACAGGTATGGTGTGTCAGTTGGTGAGAATCGCCTAAACAAATAGCTTTTTCCTGAATTCGTGCATCAATGACCCAAAAAAGATGACTAATGTTGTTTCTGAGTTGTTACGTATACTTCAGTGGCTTTGTTCTTATTATCATCTTTGTTTTGGTATACCTTTGTGGTTTTGCACTATCCTTTGAGTGTAACCCTTAAATTAGACGTACAGAGGTATTAGATGAGGAGTAGGTTTATCTCTTAAGTCCCAGTGGTTGTTATGAATTGATTGGTTTTCTTGTTAGTACAATTTTACTATGAAGAAATTTAGCTCAAATTGGGAATGTTGGGATGTGTTCTACTTGGAAGGTCCTACATACTATCTCCAATGGCAGATGAACCGATTTATTGAGTTCTTTAGAGGGGTCTTTTTGGGTGGAAAGATCACTGGTTTTGCTGTCTTTCTGCATATTGTTTCAAATTTTGGAAGTGATTATCTTGAAAGTTTGAGCACTAAATGCTTTTTCTTTCCTCATCTTGCAGCCAGAGCATCGGGCTAGCGGTCTTGAACCAGTTATGGTTGCTGCAATCCCCACTATGAGGTTCAGCCGTGAAGCATTCAGTTCCGCAGAAGATGCACAGTAAGTTGTATCATCTGACTCGTTCCCATGTTTGAAAGAAAAGGACATTATCAAGGTTGTTGAAGCATGTCGCATTGTTGCCAAATCTGTTATAGATGTTGGTTAGAGATCCTCTCAAACGTAGTTAGGAACTTACTTCTAATGTTGTTGGTTTAATGGAATGCACATGAGGCTGAAGAAGCTTTGTGATGATAAAAACAGGTGCTCCATTTGCTTAGGAGACTATCAAGAGAAGGAAGTGTTGCGGATTATGCCGAAATGTGGTCACAACTTTCATCTCTCCTGCATTGACGTTTGGTTAAGAAAGCAGTCTACATGTCCTGTCTGTCGGTTCCCTGTACAAGCCTCCTTGGAAGGTAAACATGCCAGGCAAGCAACGCACAGCATGGTCCCACCGTCTAATAGTCCCGAGACTTCAGGCGAACATTCTCGCCAATGGCTGCTCCCCGGCCCCGATCATTCAGATGGAAACATTAGCAGCAGCGACAGACATCTTGAAATTCCAGCAAGCCAAGAAGCTTTTTCCTTAGAATCACAGGCAAGACACGGACCAGTTTCCTGATCTCGGGAAGCAATGCTGATAAGGGCATTAGAAGATGGCCAAAAAGCACATACAAAGTTGAAATTTTGTAAATTTTCTGTACATATATAATCTCTACAATCCACTGCCGGTTCCAAGTTTTATTCTTTGCAACAGATTCATATTTATCTTTCAGATTTCTAACGAAGCTCAAACCGTTTTGGTTTTCTGACTTCAAAGTTCAAACGTATATTTTTTTTTATAAAAAGGAAAGCAAATGAAACAAATTACAAAACTAATATATGGAAACAGATACTCGACATATCCTTTAAAAGAATAAAGTAGTACTAAATAGGTGTAGTATCAAAATAAGTGATTCCTACATCAAAATGTTCTGCATAAATAGCAAGTCAGTCGACGCATTTGTAGTTCTCTCGATATATATATCGATATACAACAATCTAGTTCCGAATAAACAGTTCATGAATACTTATGATGATGGAATTGAGAGTCATTGAGCGGTTGTCTGAAGAAGATAAGATATTAATCACTGCTATGGAATCCACTTCAAATTCAATCCGACGATACTTTAAATTTCACACGAATGTGAACCCGTTAAATACTCCCCAAAGTTTCACAAACATCGACAAACACCATCCTAAATTTTGTGTGAAACCTCTAAGCTAATTGCCTGTACTATCTCGTAGAAAGCCATTTGCAATATCTAAGGACTGAAAATGTTTACATGCTCCCTCTGTATTTAATTTTACCCATCCAATAACAAGTTTGTTCAATCCGATAAGTTACTCTTAACTAGGGCGAAAATTGGTATCAGCTCGACTTTCTCAAGAAGGTTGGACTTTGAGAAGAAACTTGTGTTTAGACTGCTCAAGTTTAGCGTATGTCAGGCCAATTCAAAGCTCAGATTCGACCTCAGAGACTGAGAAGCACTCGTGTTTTGAAATATAAGATCTGACATATGATATAAAATATAAGCAGCCATGGGATTGACTTTCAAGATGTGAAATATTACCGCCACTAATTCCATCACCGATCATGTTGATGAAATTATTTAAATCTTAATCATCGTGTCAGATTTTTAACTCTTTTTATTTAGATTAAATGAACATCTTCTAATCAATAAATTATAGTTTTTTTTCTTACAAATAGCACTAATTGATATTTTAATAATGCATATTCTTTGATAAGAACACATATTATCGGACCTTTCTGTATTTCATGAAACAGTGAGATTTATATTAGGTGTTAGTTCTTATTATATATTCTTTCTTTTAAGTTAATTTAGATTAGTTTGGCTTGAAAAAAAAGTGTTAACAGTTTGACTCAATGCTTGAATTTTAATGTTTAAATTAGAAATTAGGTCAAGAAAGAATAGAAATTCAAATTTTTAGTCGATAAAAGTGTTAATGAATTTATTTGAATTTTGAAATTTTAATTTTATTTATTTACATATGAGTTACTTCTTTTTAAACTTGAAAAAAGGAGGTTTCGATTCAACTTGAAATTAACAAATGAAATTAAATTTCATCAAATTTTAAATTAAATTGACCTAATAAAAAAATTAAACTTCGAACTCAAAAACCCAATTAACTCAGTTTAATTTGAACTATCTCAAACCCAAATTTTTGGATAAAATCTGATCCAATTTTAGGTTACTTTCAAACTTAAATTTAAAATTTCATGTTGACAAGTAGTAAACTCGACTCGACTCAATTCACTTTGTTAGGATTGTAAACTCTCACTTCATTATACGATTATGCAGAATCTTAAACATATATAATTTTCACACGTAAAGTAGTCGTACCTTGATCCATAAAGTCATTTGACGTCGGTACAAAAATCAAACTCTTCAGATTCTCTTCTATGTTTATATTCTTTTCCTCGCTTTCTCATTTTTCTCTCTTATTTGATGGTTATTAACAGAAGCAACTTAATAGGCAAGAATATGACCAAAAGAGGCGACTTTTATAAGTGGTTTTTCAAAAAAATTACCTTTTAACTACCACGCCCATCATGTCGGTATTAAGCGTACAAGAGACATTAATAATCTAACAAGGATAACATTTTCGCTTATACTAAAATTTATCACATCTTATGGATATTGAGCTTACAATGCATTACTAAATGGAAGAATAAGTTCAACTGAACTTGCCTGGAAGTTATCCAATTCAACTTGAATTGATCAAAAATTTGGTTAAATTTGTGTTTAGGTTGTCCAGCTTATTCTAATTTAAAGTTCAAAAGTTTCACATAAAATAAAGTTATTTAGATAGAATTATATTATTTTTAAAAGCTCGAACCTCGTGAGGTCTCGAGCTACCAACTGGAATACAAAATTTTGGAAACAAATTATCTGTTTTGGCTAATCTTTTCCTACTTTGTTCTATTAAATCTCATCCGCACAAAAATATGTGGACAAAATTTAATAAAACAGAGTTGAAACACCCTAACGGGATAGGGTGCTCCAACCTTAAAATTTTAGGTAAAGCCATTTCCAAATATTATATCTTTGAACGCACTACTTTTTTTTGAGTACATGTCCTAGACTGTCTTTTCCTTAGGTTGAATTCATCAATCTTAACTTGTTTCTTTTTTTTTATACAAAAGAAAAGAAAACTAGTACAAACTATCTAACGCAAGAGTCGGTGGTACAACACACCATGTTGGTTGTGAATGAAGTTCAAAGCTATCAGCGGGGGCTCTTGTAAGATGTGCAGTCCTGGGCTGACAAGGGTTGCAAGCGAGGCTAAATGATCCACACTCTGATTCCCTTCTCGATAAATGTGCTGAAGATGTACCTCCCATCTTTGGTGGAGTAAAGCACGAATACCTGTCACCAGAGGAAGTTCATCAGGTAAAACTATAAGGGAAGAAGAAAAAATATTGATTACCTCTAGGGAATCCACTTCCAAGATGACTCGACGATAGCCTAGAGACCAAGTCAGCTGTAGGCCCGAGTGGATTCCGCCTAACTCTGCATGACGCAGGGATCCGCTGGGCATGTGTTGCAGAAAACCGCCACACCACGGACCTTGACAGTCCCCAATAAGCCCCCCAGTAGTAGAAACTGTACCCCCACATTTTACGGCCCCATCAGTATTAAGTTTAACCCCAGCCCGTTGGCGGTTTGGACCAGCCTACTAACTGGCCCGGGGATAATCCTTGGGTCGGGAACATGCAAGATTCTGTTACCCGAGCCCTTTCAATATCATTGACGTAGGCGAAAACAGCGCGGTCTCCTGCAATCGTCCACATAAATGTGGGTTCAAACGCACTTTTGTTACACTAGTACCATAGGAATTAGCAGGTAACGCCAAAAAGAGTGGCCCAATCGAAATGTCTGACCTTGTGGTGGGTCATAAGATTAGACTGTACCCACCTCAATTCATCCTGCAGAAAGAATTATGGATCCTCTAACACCGTGGGAAATTTGGCCCAGATCTCTTTAACACGCCTACAATCTCGAAGGGCATGGAGGGTGGTTTCAGTTTGGCCACAGTGGTGGCAACGACTATCTGTAGCAATATGGCGACGCACCCGTTGGTGATTGGTGGGCAATTTTCCTTTGGCCAGCAGCCATAGGAACGTCCTAATCCTCTGGGGACCCTGCCCATTTTCAGATAGCCCCCATGTTTGACCGTGCGTGTCAATGGTATCTCGTGCAAGTAAGTCATACGCAGATGCTACAGTGAATTGCCCATGCGACGTCTGGCACCACTGGAAGGTATTGTCAGTGGTGGGATCGTCGTGAAGGTGGGTCTCCGCAATGGCCAGGCAAGCTTCAGAGGGGAGATAGTGCTAAAATAGGTGCCACTGCCACATACCATCGGCATTCTTGAAATCTGCAACACAGGCGGAGAGGATACTTTCAGGGATAAGAGACGAAGCCACATCTATAAGGGGTCCCCAGTCCTTGACCCAGTTGTCCAACCAGAAGCGAATCCATCGGCCATTACCTGGGTGCCATTTAAGGCCTTTGCAGACGACCGGCCACATGGCAACGATACCCCTCCAAGTGCTCGAGGCCCCTATCCTGGTAATGGTAGGGGGAATGGATTGAGGGTTAAAACGATACTTAGCTCTTAAGACTTGAACTCAAAGGGCTTGGGGCCGAGTAAGCAACGCCCAGCTCAACTTCGCCAAGAGCGTGTCATTAGAAGGGCGTATACGTTTAATGCCCAAGCACCCTTTGGTGTTTTGGCCGGCACACTGTGGCCCAATTGGCTAAGTGCAGCTTCCTATGGTCACTCGTAGAGCCCCAAATAAAATCTCACATGAGTCTTTCCAAGTCATCACAAAGCTACCTCGAGAGGCGCACCGTTTGCATCGTATACATAGACAGGGCCGTGACCACTGATTTTGTAAGGGTGACTCGACCTGCGAGTGATAAAATGCGTGCCCTCCAACCGACAAGCTTCTGACGGGCGATATCGAGGAGGTGTCGGTACGTGCGTCGAGAGGACCGCTCGTGAAGCAAAGGAACCCTAAGGTATTTTCCCAAGTTTTTCGTACTAGTGACTTGTAAAGCTTGACTGATACGACGCTCGAGGGAGGTGGGAACGTTTTGTGAGAAGAAAAGGCAAGTTTTGTCCATATTAAATTTCTGTCCTGAGGCATGACAGAACACTTCCAAAGTACGGCCTATGACCTGGGCTTAAGATTCTGTGGCCTTCGAGAATAGGACTAGGTCGTTAGCAAAAAATAGGTGGGAGATTAAAGGTCCCGTAGGGTAGAGTTTGATCGGTCTCCAAGCGCCCTATGCCACCTGGTCCATAATCAAATGACCGAACCTTTCCATACAAAGGATAAACTGGTATGGCGAAAGTGGGTCGCCCTACCTAATACCTCGGGAAGGCTGAAACAGGTCAGTCAAGGTGCCCTACCATGCAACCTGCAGAGTAGCCGTCGACACACACTTCATAATGACCGAAATGAGGTGCATTGGGAGGCTTATATCTGTTAAAGTATCTTGAATAAAATTCCAGCAGAGCTGGTCATAAACTTTTTCGAGGTCCACTTTGATAACTAAAAAACCCGTCTTCCCCTTCTTCTTCCTCATCGAATGAATGATTTCCTGGGCAATAATAACATTGTCGGTTGTTTGCCTGCCCGGAATAAAGCTACATTGGGGCGCCCGCACTAGCCAATCCATATGAGGTTTCAATCTGTTGACCCGAACTTTAGAAATTATTTTGTACAGGACGTTGCAGAGGCTTATAGATCTGAATTGAGCGCTAGATTGAGGAGAAGGAACTTTGGGAATAAGGACGAGGATGGTTTGATTTAAAGTAATTTCCCACTGTTCCAGGAGGAAGACGCGTTGAACATACCCCGTTATTGTTGGCACAACTTGTCCCCATTGCTTCTAGAAGAATATGGCATTAAAACCATCAGGGCCAGGGGTTCATACCGAGCACAGCTGCTCGGATTTCATGGCCATGGATAGGTTGCTGAAACGTCTGAAGTTGGTCAAGCAAGAGAAAAGGGAAAGCTCCCGAGCTCGGGTAGCATGGGTAAGGCCCAACGTCCTGAGTATACAGATTGACATAGAACTCCCAGACAAGATGACCCAGTGGGCTCGGGTCAAAGATCAGATTGCCTAGAGGGTCCTTGAGACTCTCGATCTGGAGCCGTTTCCTTTTAGAGAGCGTAAAGGTATGGTAGAATTTCGTGTTTCTGTCTCCTTTCGAGAGCCAGGCACAACAGGCTTTCTGGTGCCAATAGAGTTCCTCCTCACATAGCACCTGAATCAGTTCCTAACCCAAGTGCTCCTCCAAGTCTAAAAGGTCATCCAAATTAGACTGATAATGGCTCGCTTGAATCTCTGGAGACGAGCCAAAAAGCATTTTTTTCGTTGAAAAATATTCCCGAAAGTGGACCGATTCCATTGTTGGAGGTGAGTGGAAAGGGTGGCCAACAAGGTACTCATCGAATCCTCTGTTGCTACCCAATGCTGGGCAACCACTACCGTGAACTCTGGATGAGTAAGCCAAACGTTTTGGAATTGAAACGTCAGGGAACCAGGGGGTCTGGGACGAGGGCGGTGCAGGTGGATCAGGAGGGGTCGGTGATCCGATCCCAGGAAAGGAAGGTGATGTTTCTCCGTATGGGGAAATGCGTGAAGCTAGTCCGTCGAACCGAAGACCCTGTCCAGCCTGGCTTGAACCATGCCCTTGCGCCATATATATTTGGAACCGATGTAACCCATATCATGAAGACTACAGGCGTGCACCCAATTTTGAAATTTGGGATTCACAACCCTCGTAATGCTAGAGCCACCTCGTTTATTAGCTATTACTATTTTGGCATTGAAATCCCCTCCAATGAGTCAAGGATTCCTGACAATACTGCCAATCCAGGTCAAAATCAGCCAAAGGTAATTTTAGGAGGTGGTGTGCGAGCTAGCGTATACCGCAGTAAAATTGAAAGTGAGGTAGTGTACTGGATTTGGGTATAAATAAATTGGCGGTGGGCGAGCAGGATAGAGATATTAAAAATGTCTTTCCAGAGGAGCCAGAGCCCTCCCGAGAAACCAACAGCCTCTACCCTGGGCGGTAGAGTTTGGTTATTTACTATATTAGTACAAAGTTGCGATGTTCTTACCTGCTTGAGTATTGGATTAGGTTCGGGTACAATATTGTACCAGTCTAGTCAATACTAAGTATCGTTTTAGGTCTTTTTTAAATTTATAAAATAGTTCCTGAATTTTTTAAAATTACAAAATAGTCCATTTTTATATTATACAATTGTACTATATACTTTATAAGTTTATATCAACCATATCTCCAAAAATTATAATAATAAATAATAACCATAATTAATATGAAATAACAATAATTTTCAGATATTTCACATATAAATAATAACCATAATTAATATGAAAAAAAGATAATCATCAATATACGAATATAAAATTAAGAATAATACAAAGTATTAAAAATATTACAATTTTATTATATAATAAATAATAATTACATCAAAACATCCAATAAAAAGATCAATAAATATCATTAACTCTCAAACTATTACGATTTACAGCAAGAGTTTGTGACGAGGAAACAACTAAGTAGAAGTGAAATATGAAACAAAAACATTTACAATTACATTACATATATAGAATTTAACATATATATCAAATATAAGTAACATTAAAAAAAGAGAAAAAACAAAAACCTGAAACTTCATCCAATCGTCTATGGGAGGATACCCGCTATAACTACACTGATTCCAGTTATCATTTGGTAAGAAATCTTCATCATTGAGAGGAGCTTCATCATCATCATCAATCAAATTCAATACACCAAATGACATGTCAATACTTTCCTATCTAAAATTATCTTCTAAGTCATTCACTTCTACCAAACACCTAATTCCTCATAAAATTAATCCGCTAAAATATCAATATTATCAATGGAAATTAGATATGTTGAACTACTTGTGTTATTAAGAGTCATAGTAAACAATAAATTTAATCATTAGAAAATTATAAGAAATTATATCGAAATTAATAATTATAATAACATATCTCTCCCGAAGCTTTGATGTAATATCTCATTATCTCATGTTAGGAGCTATAACCCTAGGATAGAGTTCATAAGAGATTATTGTGAAGTTAGAAAGTGCATTTCATACTTATGCATAATATAGCATACACACATATGTGAATATAGATTTTTGCACATTAAAATGATTATACATGCATTCATTGACATTTCTGGGTATAATTGATTTGTATATGTGATTATATTGAGAATTGTGGATTTTATGTGTAGAAAATTGATTTGGAGAGTGTACTTACTGATTTAGAATTTCTGGTGAATTTTAAGAAAATTTCAAAATTATGAGTATTTTTGGACTAGAAAAATGTCAAGTGACAAGCCAATTGATGAATAGTAGTAAAAATAAGAGTCAAACGATAATAAAGAATTTTAAAGATGACTTTGGGATTTATTGACAAATGTCATTAAAAATTGAGATGATTTGACTAGTTAAATAAGAGAACCTAGTTTAAGTTCATAAAAATTAGACAAGTGACAAGTGACAAGTGTTACTTGCCAAACTTAGCCTTTATTCCTATGAATATACTAGAATGATCAAATTAATTGTTTGATTTTACCTGCTTCTTTCTCGTGACTTTCTTCATCTTCTGTAAGTGTTTTTACTTCCAAAAATTTTCTCACCCTCACAATGCAAGTCTTGCTCTCACTTTTCACTTGCTATCTCTTTTTGTTATCTTCTTCACTGACACTGAAATACCTAAACATTTGAAATCCAATTCATTGTCAGGTCAAGTCGGGTTTGGATTTGGATCTATTTCAGATCTGGTGATTCCAAGGAGACTTTGTGATTGTGATTAGTGCGGTGGTAGGCTAGTTGCATCAGATTGTTGTCATGGTGCCGTGGTGGTTACCAGAAAGCTGGAGACGAAGTGGTGGTGATGATGAAGAAGAGAGAGAGAGAGTGTGTGAGATAGAAAAAAGAGAGGAGAAGCACTAGAGAGACGTCAAGTAGAGGGGTGTTTTTTAAAAAATCTAAAGTTTGCAAAAAGAACCCAAATATTTTTTAAAATTTTCAGTACCGACTAGTATATGATCGGTACTCTGAATACTGTCGATATCGGTCGGTACTAGGTGAAATAGGCCATTACCAACAGTCGGTAGCAGAACATCACTTTTTGTATCGTTTTCTAGGTGATACGGTACGTACTACCTAGTACTAGTCAGTACGGTACGAGATTCATTACACTGGATTAATATCTTTTTAAAAAATATAATTTAGTATTAAAATCTTTAAATTTAATAATAATTCTTTTTAAAATCTGGAAGAATTAGGCGAAAAATTATTTTTTATCTTATATAGCATGTATATCAAATGTCACCTGAATGTTTATCTAATAACCAATAAAAATAATGTTTTGATTTAATTCGTATGAAATTTAAAAGATTGAGATTGATTATTAAACTATAAACTTTAAAAAATAATATACTAAATAAAAACAAAACAAAAGATTAGATTCTTTTAAACCTATTATCTCTATTCTAAAAATGAGACGTTACATAATACAATGTGGCTGGTAGCTCACCAAGGCTTATCCAAATGATGAAAAACAACATTTCAAGGAATGAACAAATCCTGATACGACAGGCATCCTGTTTCGAAGACAACTCATACATTAGTTTATACAACACAAACAAAGACTCTGTAATAATCTGACATTTAAAGTTCCTTATCTTTGGGAATATTGTATGGTCCTTTGTGTGTTAAAAGTTTGGATTCTATGTAATTGTAAATCATTTGCTACAATCCAAAACAGTGAGTCTAAACCTTTTGATAAATTTTAATTTAAGAGATTGCAAATAATTCATATTAATTTATGACAACACTTTTGATTTTTATAAACTAAAATTAAAAAAACTCAATCAAAGAAAAAAAATTTTAACTTTGAAAATAAAAAATAAAAATAAAAATAGAAACATCTTAGTGTCTGTTTAGACGGGCTTTTGAGAAGCTAATAAGTAATTTTCTCTATCACAAAAGTCTTTTTTTAAACGAGTGTTTTGTTGTAAAATAAAGATATTTTTAAATAAATATGACTTTTTTGACAGTTAAAATATAGCATTTTAAGAAGCTCAAATTTGGAGCTTCTCAAACAAGTACTTTTTTAGGTAGATTTTTTATATCAATTAATGAGTCTATTTTTAGTCCCTTTTATCTTTATGTTTTACACATAATTCTCACAATAACCACAAGCTTATCTTTACGTTAAATTTGAAATTTATATAATATTATTTGACTTTATATATTTTAATATTTATTTTAATATTAATTTTGCTTATGTTATAATCCATATAAAAGATATAGTTATATATATTTTCATTTATGTTTCATATGGTTTAAAATTATATAATAATTAATATATTGTACATTATATATTGTTTTACTTTAAATAATTTTATATGCATAAATAATTTTTATTACAAAATAAAATATAATTATAATTAAAAATACTTTTTATGTTTATGTTGCTGAATGATCTATTGTATGAAACTCTTTCAAAAAAAATCTTTTTTAAATAAAAATCAAACAGTCAATTAACTTCTTAGAAAAATCTTTCTCATAAAAAATTTATAGAAAAAAGTTCTACTAATAAAAACTTTACTAGTATAAACCTAACCAAATAAAGGATTAATTTATTCTCTACCTCTTGTATGATCCAACCCTGGATCGTGACTCTGAGATCATTCATTTTTACTTGATCTCTTTTAGAGTTTGCAGATTACTCATGCCACCCAATAATTAATTATATAACTAAGTCAATTAACAAAAAAAAAAAGGCATTTTCACGACGTGTCGTTTCAAACATATCATGTAGGAAAATCCCACTCACTTTATGACAAACTTGATACTTCCAAACCAAGGGGAATGATAACAACGGGAATCAGTGGGGTGAATGGGTACCATGTTCGTTATCATCATCATCACACTTAGTCTAAAGTTTCATAATAAAATAAATTTTGAGAAAATTTAACAATAAACAGTCTTATCTTTATATAATAGAGACGTTATTTTTAATAAATTTACATATAAATGCGACAATAAAAAATAACGTAAGTTAAAAAGTAAATATGTAAATAATATTGATATATTTTTAGAAATTAATCAATGTACTATTTGGTATCTTTAAAAAAGAGGGTTTAATAGTAAATTATTTTTTTAATGAAACCTTTCATGGCAATACAAACATAAGAAAAGACAAAGATGAAGGAGAAGATCAGAGAGCCCAAAAATCATTCTATCTCCAAAGGCTACAATCCAATGGTAAACCTTTCAATCCCGAAATAAAATATCTTTTTTTAATTTTCACCAGCCGGATTATTATTTTCTTAATTAAAATCATGCACCGTTTCTTATCAGTTTCTTCATTTGCAAAATGACAAATTTCGACCGCCTTGCTTCTGTCAGCTTCTGTCTGTTTCTTTCTTTGTTTAGCCATTTTGAGTCGACTCCTTAGCCAGTCCCAGACTCGATTGCAAACCAATATTAGTTGATTTGGAATCAATGATTTAAAAATTAAGTCGGTTGAACCGATTTAACATTGAAAACTTCAATTATCTAAACTTTTTTTATTCAGTTTAATAATTTTTATTATTAAAAAATTAATAATTTATTAATTCACTAATCAATTTTAATAAATTAATAAATTTTTATAAATTGAAATAAATAAATTTCAATTTGATCCCTAAGTTTGATCCTTTCACTTCAAAATGAGGTAATATCATCATCATCATCATCATCATCGTCATCACACCCAGTTCGAAGTTCAACAATAAAGCAGGATTTGGAGAGGTCTAATAGTACGTAGCCTTATTCCTACATAATAGAGAGCATGCTTTCGATAGACCCCATACAAATGTGACAATAAAAGAACGATATAGATAAAAAATGAAAAATAAATATAATTTTAAAAATAATTTTTGAATAAAATAAAAAAGAATTAAAACTTTTAAAAAAATAATAGCTTTAAAAACTGAGGTAATATTATCAATCCTAAATATAGTGTATGCTCGTCTCTCATCTTTCTTACTAGCTAAAATCTGAATATAAATCTAAATTTAATTTATCATATGCCCCTTCTATATCCTTATGAGATATTAAAAAATTAAGATTAATTAATCAAATTTGAGCCTTATCATTAACTTGTCTTCAAACTAATATAAATTAAATAACGATGACAATAGATTGTCTCGTGAATTCAGATTTAAAGATTGTTAATTGCCCAAACCGACTAAAGGTTCAACTAATTTAAGCAAAACGATATTATTTTATTTAGAAGAGTTAGATTCTAGGTAGGCTCGAGTATGAGTAGCCTAGGTTTGAATTTAATTAAAAAAGACGTTATTTTATACTTTTAATTTTTAAAAAATTGGTGGGACTAATCTATGGACCGACCTATTGTCATTCCTAAAATTGAATTGAACATGGTGAAAAGAAGTTCATGAAAATTAAAAATGTAATAAGACATTATAAATCTTTGTTAGATCTAATTAATTATAAATTACATACAAATTCTCAATTTGGAGGGAAAAAAAAGGATTGGAATCAAAACAACTAGCTATAGGCTAAGCCCTATAGATGCATTAAGCCAAGATGCAAAGAGAAGTAAATTAATTGATTATTAATTTGAAAGAAAACAAAAAACAAAAATAATTGAGAGAGGTTTCCATCTCCAATCAAACACTTGTTAAACAGATGCCTTTATAAATACTGCCCTCTCTAATTTTCATATACCTAAGCAAAGCTCAAGTTTCAATACTTCTGACTTAGCAATGGCAGGACCTGAAACATCGATCACCAAAAAACTTACTGCAACCGCCAACATCAACACCATGACCAAAACAACACCCCGTAAGTTCGTCGGAGTAAGGCAACGCCCATCGGGAAGATGGGTGGCGGAGATTAAGGACTCATCTCAAAAAGTGAGACTTTGGCTAGGAACTTACGATACTCCTGAAGAAGCAGCTAGAGCCTACGACGAAGCTGCTCGTGCCTTACGTGGTGAAAATGCTCGAACCAACTTCGTATCGACTAATCCGAACTTAACCCAATCTGGGTCGTTGTCACCTTCTGAGGGTGGCAACATGTCCGCCTCCGACGGACGGCGACGTCTTAGCTTCAGTTCTCTGAAGGCTAAGCTGAGCAAAAACCTGCAAAGTATTATGGCTAGGAGGACAACAGAGAACAAGTCGACGAAGAACAGAGTGAGTGATCACTTCACCTTTGCCAGTATATTCCATTTCAGAAGCAACCAGTACCGGAAACCAGTGGACATGAATACAATGGACAAATTGGTGCAACCAAGCATCATCGTACCTCCTGTAGCGGACGAGCCTTCTCCGTGGGAAACTCCAAGATCTTCGAGTGTTTCTGACTGTAGCACTGAATGGGTCGGGTTTCGTCAGCCGGGACTTGACTCCGATGGCTCAGACATCGGAGAAGGTTGTTGTGTGGCTGATCAGAGTTTGATTGATCAAATGATGAACAGCTGGATTGGTAGCCCTGACATAGCTCCAAGTGATCAGGGTGGTTCCAGGAGTAAGAGGTTTAAGGTTTCATCTTCTGTGATGGTTCCTCCAACCTTTAGTAGGTCAGAATCTTTTCGAGAGTAGAAAATGGAGAGTTACGAATTGCTTATTCCAGTGTGTGGTTTACGAAGAAGCTGTGTCACTTAATCATCAGTCAGGACTATGAAGAAGATAACACATAAGAATGCTGTGATGTCATTTTCTGGTGTTGAAGCGAAGTTTTTCCAAGCATGTACAATTAATGAAACAGATACGAGAGTAATAAGGGTATAGAATAGCTTTTGTCTCTAGCGACATAAGCAAACATAGATGTTGCTTCATAGAGATACAGTTTGTTGTCTGCTTCGAGTCATGTCCTAAAGATTGCCAGAAATTTTCATAATCAAGAGTCGTGTACTAAAATCTTCATGTCAACTTCATTACAAGATGGATTCCAATTTATTTCTTACAATATGTACATAAAATTATTTGTTATAAGAAAGAATGTTAGAATGTTATCTGTATTGGGGATATAGTTTTGGATTAGTAAAATATTAATTAAAATTAAAAATTTTGAAATATGATTTAAATGGATTGTCTTTTCGTTCTCTAACAAAGAATTTAAAATTTAATTTAAAAAAGAATATTAAATAAAAATTAATTGACTTAATTTAGTTTATAAGAACTTATTGATAAAATTAAAAAATTAAACAGTTCAAGATTTGTACGGTTAAGCTGACCAAATCAGTTGAGTTCTTTAATCATTAAAAAAAGAAATTTAGTTATCAGGTAAAGATTATATTATTAGAGTAAAATATATCTGCAAAGAACAAAAATTTCAAGTAATTTCTTATCTAATTTTGTGGGGGTTCTCAAATGTTAAGGATTACAATATTTAAGCCTTAATTGTATATTTTTCATAAAAAAAACAACAAAACCTACCAAAAAAAAGGTGTAATTAATGTTTTAAAAACTGAATTGGTTCAACTGGTTTTACAGTAAAAACTTTCAACTGACTAAATTTTTGATATAATTTTTAATTTTTAATTTTGATTTAGTTTAATAATTTTTATTTTTTGATTAATTAATAAATTAATCAGTGAGTTTTTGTAAACTAATCAATTTTTATAAATTGAAATAAACTAATTTATTTTCATTTAACAATCTTTTTTTCAATTAAACCTTAAATTTTAATAACAATCTTTTCTAACCATTTTTAAAATTCTTCAATTTTTATTTAATTTTATTACGGTCTAATATAAGTTAAACTTTTTAAAAATTAAACATATCCTCAAACAAGTTTATTTCATTTTTTTTTCAGAAAAAAGGCTTATTTATTTAGTTTTCAAAGACATATTCTAATTCGGATCACAAATTATTTCACATGTTACATTTTTTACAACAATTCAAAAATGATTTTAAAAATATCCTGTCAAAATCACAGGTTATGCAATGTGAGGCTCTCAACCTTTATTTTTTAATTTTCTTGAATTTCAAGCTTACAAAAGAAAAAAAAAAAAACAGCCGTCAATCGCAGTCGAGAGATTCACGAGTTATGAAGAAGGTACTTAGCACTAAGAAAACACTTCCTAATATCAATGATTAAGGCTTAAATTCTGTCGTCTAATGGATTTCTTACTCCGTGCTAGGGAAATGTTGTATTTAATAACCCACACTTGCTTTTGAGACCGACCATTATGATTATGAAATGATTAACAATGTATTAAAACCTAAACTGATTGAATTGATTTAACATTAAAAATCTTATATGTAATAATTTTTTAGTTTATTTTTTAATCTTTTGATTTGATTTAATTTAATAATTATTGATGTTAAAAATTAATTAGTTTATTAATTAATCAGTCAGTTTTTATAAAGTAATTAATTTTATAAACTAAATAAACTGATTAATTTTTATTTAACAATTTTTAATTAAAATTTTAAATAAATTTTAAAATTTTATTTTACCTTTAACTAGTTTTATGACAATCTAATATCTGCTGAACCTTTTAAACCTTAAATTTCTTGTCATATCGGTTTAATTTCTAATTTAAAATTTTAAACATTAAGAATTAGTGATCAAGGTAATTCGATAGATCAATTTACTTAGTGGGATTAAAGGTCTAATTTCAAACCGTCAAATTTGATTTCAAATTTGATCTTATTTTAAATTTTAAATCAATTTAAATCATTTAAATTTAATTGAAAGATTAATCCATTCATATTAATTAGATTGTACTTTAATATAGAATTTAATTAAATACGAGTAAATAAATTTAAATATGAAATCGATGCTTGTTTAAGTTTTGAAATAGTAACTTTAAATTCAAAATTTGGACAAAAAATTAAGTTTGGTTGGAGTCTAATATGATAAAATCTAGAATTTATCAATGATTAAAAAACTCAACAAACTCAACCGTAAAAACTTTGAACTATCTTGAAAATTGATTAATTTATTAATTAATCACTCAATTTTTTATAAATTAATAAGTTCTTATCAAATAAAATAAATTAATAATTTTCATTCAACAATCTTTTTTCAATTAAACTTCAAAATTTTCGATTAATAAAAACAATTTTTTCGAACCATATTTTAAATTTTTTGTTTTATTCAAAATTTGACCAACTTTATGACAATATAATATCAATTAAATCTTTTAAATTTTATTTATTTTATCTTATCGTTTCAGTTTTGATATTTAAAACATTGGAATTAATCCATTTTTTGTAATTTCCAAAAGAGTATTATTATTTATAATTTTTTTATTTTTAATTATAAGAAGGTACCTTTAATTCATCTACATTTAGACTAATTATCACTTACACGAAGTAAGCCCATAAAAAGTAAAGTGCCGAATAAGCAAATTTCTCTATTTTGAGAGAGAGAGTGCTAAATGACTCGCAGCAACTATGATTGATTTGGTATTTATGATTTAGCAGAAAAGTTTCCTTTAACAAAATTTTGAAAACATGGCCAGGCCAAGCGTGTGTTTGACTTTTTGTCATGATATTTTGTACGGATAACCTCGACGACGAAATGAAGTCTTCTGGCCGACGAAGATTCCGCCTGCAATAGCTACATTGAGAAACGAACAAATTTGGCAGGTCATGTGTCAACTTTTTAACACACTAATAAGCCCCAAGCCCCCAACCCAACCAAGCCAGGTTTTGAAATAATTCAAATTAAATAAAAATGTATTTTAAATATGAAAGTTCAAAGTTCAAACACAAAATATATAATATTTTGAAATATCTAAATTAAATTTTAATTTTTAAAAATATAACTTAAATAAATAAAAATTTAACAAAATTCATTCTTAAATATCAGGCAAATATTAACATCACATTATTTTTTGTTTTAAACTAAAAACGGCCCTTTATTATTAAAAGTTTATAAAAAGTGAGTCTTATTATACAGACTTATAATTAGAAATTTATAAAAGTAGATCTTATTGTTACAAAACATTATAATCTATTTTAATTAATTTAAAAAATCAAATTTGATATTAATTTTATATGTATTTATTTTAGTTTAATTTAATTTAGTTCATTTTCATTTATCTCTCTCTTTTATGGGAGTCAGTTTAGAAACAACCTCTTTACTAATTAAGAGTAAGATTGCATATTACTAGATCTCTCTAAATCTTACGCCTTAGTGAAATTTTTACTTAATATTGTTGCTATTGTAATTATATGATAGCAAATTTTATTTTTAATTTAAAATAAAAATTATTATGTCAATTATAATATTTGTCACATCTGCATATATGTCTACTAAAAATATTCTCTTTATTATATAAGAGTAAGGTTATATATTGTTAGACTTTCTCAGGCTCTATTATATTACGAAATTTTAGACTGAATATAACGATGATGACGATGGAACATAAATCCTGTTTTGAAAATTTTAAAAATATTAAAATATAATTTAAAAGTTTTAAAATATTAAAATGTGTGTTATATTTTATTATTAACTTTGAAATTAAAATACATTTTGGCCATTTGGAAAAGACAAAAGCAAAGTGTCCAAAGGACACAAGTCTTGGGACACACACTGTGGTCTGGTTCGGGTTCAGAAAATGTCATAGTAACGCTATTAAAATAAAGAGTTGTGTATAAAGTTAGCCGACAAACAACACAACAGCGTCACGTTGCAGTTACTCAACCCCCAATGTCGTCTTCTCCACGCGTATTGATAGGGTCGCTCAGTATGTAAACTCAATACCTCCGTTTTAAAAAGTTTTTAACTTGGACATGAATGCTTTTTAAATTCCCCTTCTGCTTAGTCCAACTTGATTTGGTTTGGTATAATTTAAGTCCCTGTTTAACAATTAGCTGATTATATTAATTATTAATTGATAGCTGATTATAAAAGCTAATTTGATTAGCATATTATATTAGTTATTTGTTAGAGATGTTTGGTAAAATTAACTGTTTAGTACTAGTTGTTTATAATAAAATGATTTATGACGACATAAATTTTAAAAAAATAAGGATACGAACATTATATATCTTAATATTTCGTTGAATATTCTTATAAGAATTTAAATTTTAAAGAAGTCATGTTCACCAATACTATTTCATCATCTATGAAAAATTCATGCAACTCTTTTTATTTTTATTTTCGTTTAAAGTATTTCTAACTTATAACTGCATAAAACAATTATAAGGATAAACACTATTCTTAAAATGTAAGTATCTAGGAATCTCAATTAAAGGGCACAATTGACTTTTAATAGTTAAAATTTTGGCTGATTGATATAAAAGCATTCTCATTTTTTGTTGCTTATTTTAAATCAACCATCGAATCTGTTACTCTCCAAACAACTTTCGTAGTTGTTTGAAAAGTCAAACAGCTTTAGTTGATTGGTTGTCTTCAACTGTTTGACTCTTCAAATAACTTTTGAGTTGATTGGTTGTATACCAAACAAGGTCTAAATTTAATACATTTAGTTCCAATTAATGAAATTTTGATTAGATTTATTATTTTATTTTCAAAATTTTAAATTTTAGACTATTTGACTTAATTTAAAATTTAGAATCTAAAATAAATTATTAATCTAAATTTGATTAAATTCGAGTCTGAAGTGTCGAACTCAATCTAATTTCGGGCTAAATTTAAACTGGAAAAAAAGTTTTCAAACTAACTAGGACTTGAATAGGCCCATACTCAGCCTAATACATTACTATCATCACTATTTTCTTGTAAAATCTTATTAAAAATAAATTTGATTTTTTGGATGTGATTAATTCTCATAAATCAAGTTGATAACACAAAATTAATGAATTATAGTACATTGGTATCAAATTTAATAGATGTATTCTAACCTCAAATTTCAACTTAAAAATTTTAAACTATGAGTCGAATTTGATTAAACTTGTTTTCAATCTTAATTACTATTATATTAGAGCTATATAATATAATTTTATTAAATCCAATTTCACATTTAACAACAACAAAAATAATTTAGTAAAAAATTTGCTAATATGTGCGGTCTAGAGATTAGAAAGGTTCAGTAATACGCAACCTTATTCTTAACTAATAGAAATGTTAATTTTAAATGACCAACATACAAAAATAAAAAATAAATTTAAATTCAAATTCATTAAATTAAACTTGTTCCTTTGAATTTCAAAATTGGCTTCTAATTTACAACCAGCAGTTTGAACTTTTTAAGTTTCATTATCAAGTGTGTATATATATACAATCAATCATTAAATTTGATGACGATGATGCCTAATAATTACAAGTATACTATAAAACGACAAGCCGATCGGCTGGTGCATTTATTAAGGATTTGGATTTTTAAAAATGAGTATATTAGGTGGTTGGATCATCATTATCCATGTGATGTTGTTCATAATTATCTTGCCAAACCAAGCTTTATTTTAATTACCTTATTTGAAATTTAAATTATTATTTGATTACTTTCCAAATAATTACTATCGACTTTATTCAGTAAGTAAAGTATGATTGTGAAAAAAGCAAATCTTTATTTTTATCTTTATGAAATTATTAACATATCATAAAATTAAGAGATTATGATAAGATTTTGTTTATTAAATTTAAATTTATATAATTTTTATTATATAATTATTTTGAATTCAATAAAATAATTCAAGAAAATATTAATAAAATTATTTTAAAGAACTTGATATTATAAAATATTATGTTTTAAAATATTACAAATAATATTTTTTTTAATTTTAATCATCATAAACAATAACAACAACAACAAAAACAAAAACAACAACAACATTTAATAAGAGTCCCGCAAAAATGCAAAATCTCAAGAGATCTAGTAATACATAACCTTACTCTTATCATGACTATTTTTGATAGACCCATATAATAATATAAAATATAAATAAATACGTCTAAAAAATATAATCCAATACATAATACTACATATATTAAACATAGAAATATTAAATACAAAAATCAGGAAAAAGACAAGTAAAAAGACAAACCAAATCCATATAATTTTTTATTATCTTTATGAAATAAAAGATCATGTTAAGTATTTATATTAATTTAATTTTTGTATAATTACTAAAGTTATATAATTATGTTGATTGGAAATAATAATTCAGTAAAAAAGAAAATTAATATTATGAAATACTTTTAATATCTTTAATGATATAAATATTTTAAAATTATTTAAAATAATAAAATTTTGTTTATTTAAAGCTTCATTTCCACATTAAAGGCTTTGACTGGGCCCGACCGCCAGAGTCCCCACTAATCCACTATTCACAGAACGACACACAAGTGCCTGAAAAGACACTTATTACCGGCCCCCGTCTCACACGTGCGAACCCATATTGCCACGTCATTTCCTCGGTAACGTCAAAGCTCTGACACATATTCAAAAACTTAAACCCAATCCCAACTGTCTAATCCACTGTATTAACTAACAATTACAACCGTCCGATCTCACTAAAACGCTCGATGATTAACGCCCTCTGTCCGAACGAAGAGCTCTCCGTAACCGAAGTTAATAGAAAATCTCAACAGACAACAAACCTGACACAGTACTAAGTACTGAAATGAGAAGGCTAGATAGAGAGAGACACAGAGGTAGAGATCTAGGTAGATAGAGAATTGAGAAAAGTTTGTGGTTTTGCTTTTGAACGTGATTAAAATGTGTTAGCTTGTTATCATATTAGTTTTATTTGTGTCTTGTAGTTCCGACTTTGGCTGCTCGTCAACTTGTCCTGTTTTATTTGCTTTCTTTTCTTGTTTCGACCGTTTAGTGTCTGCTTCTTTGGTAGGAACAAGTTCAGGTTCTGGGTATTTCTAGTTATGCTGAGATTGTTGCGGTGTATGTTTTTTTGGTTTAAAGGATCAAACTTGGTTTGATTACTGATTTTGGAAGTATTTGGGTTCTTAAAAAGTTTGGATTTTTTAAAGGTAGAGTGAGCTTGTTGATCCTTGGTATGAATTGGGGTTAGCAAGTGAGAAAGGTAGAGAGTGTGTGAGGTTTGAAGATCAAGTTACACTAAAAGAGAACCAAGTTCTTGTTCCTGAGGCTTAAAGGTTGGTTCTTGAAGATGTCATTTCCTGCCTTTTGTTATCCCTTCCTGGATAAAGGGCAGCGAAGCTTACTTTTTGCTTTCGATCTTTTCTTTTCCTTTAAACTATTTCTTGTTTTTCAGGTTGTCATCACCGTACTGTTCGTGCTGTTCTTACAGGAACTTGAAGTGACCATGACCTGTTCGTGGAAAAGCAGCAGCATCCGGTGGGAGTCAACGGTGAAGGGGTTTTGAAATTTGAGGAGGGAAGTCAAATAGATTTGAGGTATATATCATCTGATTTACATTTATGGCTTTAGTATTTGTTGCATTATCAAGTGGGTTGGTCCAGTGATCCATCTTGAAGAATTTAAGTATACTCCATGGTTATACAACTGTAGATAGAGACGTATCTTCTTTTCAAAGGAAAGTGTATCTCGTTCTCTTGATTTGCTCTCTGTATCCCCAGGTTATAAATTGGCAGCACAGATACAGGATCCAACTTTTGTCCCAAAAGAAATCTATATAATACTATATTCCACCTTCCTCGCAGTGTCATGTTCTAATGTGATTTCCTTTAATACCCTTGAATGTGTCATCTTCATCACATGAATCCAGAGTGTTATGGTCACTCAGTCGGCAATTCAAAAGGGGCTTTCTTGGGTATTCATGAGTTTTGTTGTTTATAGGGCGGCCGCAGAAACACACGTCACCTGCTAAAGCTTTGGTCCATATTATTTTAGCTTTATGGCGTCTTTTTATCTCCAAGCACTATTTAAGATGTTAAGTTTGGTCGGGCATTTAATGATCACTGTGGAAAAGCCTTGGAAATGACTCCTGGAAGCATCCTTATGCACTTTCATTTGGTTAGTGGGTCCTGTTTTCAGCTGGAACAAGCTTTGTGGCATCATTCATGCATTGTTCTCCAAGCTCTTGATGTTAGCCTAATTGTTTTTGTTTCTTCTTTTTTTAATTTTTGTATTAGGAAGCTTAGTTTATTTAATGATTCCAACTGCTCCACTTCCTTTTTAATTTTCTAAGCAAAGTTTCATTTTTTTTCACAGTTCTTGTATCTACCCTGTCTGAAACTCTGTTGTTGCAGCTCTATTGACATATTGGATCCATACCCATATTGAGATATCATATCATGGTGGAAGACAGAGGGAAACAGGTGGTGGAGGATATTAAATCAGTTGAAGACTGGTTATCACATGCTCAAGAGCTTGTTCCTGTGGCACTTGAGAAGGCCAGAGATGTTAAGGTGTTTCTTGGTAAATGGAAGATGATAATTTCCAAGTTGGATCAGATCCCGACATGTTTATCGGACTTATCAAGCCATCCTTGCTTTTCCAAGAATGCTCTTTGCAAGGAACAACTGCAGGCTGTGTCAAAGACTTTGAAAGAAATAATTGAATTGGCAGATTTATGTATAAGAGAGATGTACGGAGGGAAACTTAGGATGCAGAATGATCTCGATTCGTTATCGGGGAAATTGGATTTGAATTTGCGAGATTGTGGACTTCTGATCAAAACTGGGGTACTTGGTGAGGTTACTGTGCCTTTAGCTGTTGCTGGTTCATCCATTGAACCTGAGTCTGCAATTAACAGCAACATAAGAGAATTACTTGCGCGGCTTCAGATTGGTCATTTGGAGGCCAAGCACAGAGCTCTTGACATTCTACTTGACGTCATGAAAGAGGAGGAGAAGACTGTCTTGACCGTATTGGGTCGGAGCAATATTGCTGCTTTAGTTCAGTTGCTAACAGCAACTTCTCCTCGCATCCGGGAAAAGACGGTCACTGTAATCTGCTCTCTTGCAGAATCTGGGAGTTGTGAGAATTGGCTTGTTTCAGAGGGTGTTTTGCCACCTCTCATAAGGCTTGTTGAATCAGGAAGTGCTGTGGGTAAAGAGAAGGCTGCCATCTCACTCCAGAGATTGTCAATGTCAACAGAAACAGCCAGGGCAATTGTTGGACATGGTGGGATTCGACCATTGATTGAAATGTGTCAAACTGGTGATTCTGTATCACAGGCTGCATCAGCTTGTACTTTGAAGAATATATCAGCTATCCCTGAAGTTAGACAAAATCTAGCCGAGGAAGGAATCGTTCAAGTTATGATAACTCTTCTTGATTGTGGAATTCTGTTAGGATCCAAAGAATATGCAGCAGAATGTTTGCAAAATCTCACAGCAAGCAATGACAACCTGAAGAGAGCCGTTATTTCAGAGGGCGGAATCCGAAGCCTATTGGCATATCTTGATGGTCCATTGCCTCAAGAATCTGCTGTTGGGGCATTAAGGAATTTGGTTGCTTCTGTATCTATAGAAATGCTACTAGCCCTCAGTTTCTTCCCACGTTTGGTTCATGTTCTTAAATCCGGATCACTTGGTGCACGACAGGCTGCTGCTTCGGCAATTTGTCGGGTTTGCAGCTCATCAGAGGCGAAAAAGTTGGTGGGTGAAGCTGGTTGCATTCCTCTGCTTATTCAGTTGCTCGAGGCCAAAACAAACAATGCCAGGGAGGTTGCTGCACAAGCAATATCAAGTTTGCTGACCCTATCGCAGAACCGGCGAGAAGTTAAAAAAGACGATAAAACCATCCCGAATCTCGTCAACTTGCTTGACCCGAGTCCTCAGAACACTGCGAAGAAGTATGCAGTCTCATGCCTAGCATGTCTCTCCACTAGTAAGAAATGTAAGAAGCTGATGATTTCATATGGAGCAATTGGGTACCTCAAGAAGCTCTCTGAGATGGACATTCCAGGTTCTAAGAAACTACTTGAGCGGTTGGAAAGAGGAAAGTTAAGAAATCTGTTCCGCAGAAAATAAGTTGAAATTCCACTGTTGTACAATGTTAAACTCTTTTGTTGTCTGTTTCATTGTCTGAATGAAGCATGGTAGTGAGTAGATGTTTTCTTTAACCTAAGTGATCAAAAGCCTGCTATGTTCCTATCTGTAGGTCCTGTCTAGCTCTGCTAAAACTCAAAGATATGGAGCTCTGATCTCTGATCCTGTCTTAAAATGGCAAGTCTGTCTTAATGTCCTGATTAATCTGAGATGTACATAAGACATAAAATAAGGATAAGTTTGAGAGGTGATAAAATATTGAAGACATCAAAAAGATACTGTTAGTTACAGCCAAGTCTCCATTGTTCTTCATCATCATCAACTTTACACGTCTGTGTCTGCAACCAATTACGTTTGGTCTTACCTACGCTTTTTATCTTATAATTTAATAATACGAATAAGGGTACATGAAAATTGAATGAATCCCTTATAGAAAATTAAAAAAATAAATAAAACATGCGTATTTATTTTAAAGACGCACCTATTATTCAGAATTAATTTTTAAAAATATAGTTATATTAAAATTTAAAAAAATTGTAAAGCATTTTTTAATTAATTTATCTATGACGAGTTTATCGAAAATAATAATGATAAGATTGCATATTTTTAAACCTTCTTAGATTCTACTTATACTCAGGGATGACAATAGACCAAAACAGGCCTACTTAGGCCTAACCCCTGTAGATCATTGTTCATAAGACCTAGGCCTAGATGGAGGTAGCAGGCCTGACTTTGAGTTAAAAATACAAAAATGACACCCTTTTTACGTGATTTGTCATCGACCCGTTAACCTAGACCTGGCTCGAGCCCAGTTGAATAAACCCCTCATGAAAAATACGTGAAAATTTAATAAACTCATTTTAAAAAATGTAAAATTAGCAAAATATGTAAATCAATTTTATTTATCTTACAAATGCACTAATAATTTTTATTTATTTTATACTAAAATTCTGAAAAGAATTTCTATTATTTTTGCAATATATATATATATATATATATATAACTAATTATTGTTCCGGAAGAGAGAGGACCAAACAAGCCCTTATCAAAACTTTTATAATTTTATAGCTAAAGATTAAGAGAAGAAGAGAAGTTTATAAATACGACGTAGTATTGTTGCTGACGCCCATCTTTGACTCAGGAGACAAAAGCTCAAATCAAAGAGAAAAGGCTGATTGTGGATTTCGAGGCTTAACTGATCCGTTCAGGCACTAAGTTCGGTACTATAATTACTCTCGTCGTCTTCTTTTCTCTCTGGAATTGGGAACCCTAGCTTGGGTAGGTTTCTGATCTGGTCTTTGTGGTTTCCCAAGAACAAGCCTTTTCCTTTGGTTATTTTTTAAAAAAATTTCGGTCTTTCACTTTGATTTCTGTATTTTATTATGTTATTTGATGTTCGATTGGGATTTTCTTACTGGGTTCTTGGAACTTTGATGAGCTTAGCATTTGGTTGCAACTTTAGGGGATGAAAGCTCAATTCTTGAATTGCTCCGTGTTTTTCTATCAGCTGTGTACTGATTGAATTCTTTGTTTGCAATTTTTTTTCTGGCTTTGGTGATTTTGTCTTCAGATTGGTTTTTGATGCTCTTAGCGTAATCTCTCTTTTTGGTGTTGTGCTAAGATACTTGCTTGATGATGTTTGTTTTTGATAGGGTTTTTGTGCTGTAGTAGTTGTTCTCTGTGTTTGTTGATCTTGTGTAGTGAAGATTATTTCAAATTCTGCAGGATTTTCATTTTGTCAAGCTAAACGATGATTACTTTGGACGTTAGTAGAGCAGAACTTGCTCTTGTAGTTTTATATCTCAACAAAGCTGAAGCTAGAGACAAGATATGCAGGGCAATTCAATATGGTTCGAAATTTTTGAGCGATGGACAACCTGGTACTGCCCAAAACGTTGACAAATCAACAAGCTTGGCTCGGAAAGTTTTTCGTCTTTTTAAGGTTAGATTGTCCGTTTGTTTCTTGTGGATGCTATTTTATATATGATCTTAAGAGACTACCTTTCTGAGAATTCTGCTTTAGTTTCCAATATTGCTGGAAGCCATGTGAAAATGACAACTATTGAATGAGGTTACTTTCCAGCCATTTTTTCTCTTGTTTTCCCTATATTTTGTACCTGTGTAATCTTGTATTGAATTGTTGCTTTGTTTCTTCAAAACCTTGGCACTTTCAGTTTGTCAACGACCTTCATGGTCTGATTAGTCCAGTTCCCCAAGGCACTCCCCTACCTCTTGTTCTCTTGGGGAAGGTATGAAACTTCATATGGAATGTTTCTTTGCCATAATATTCTCTCTCTCTCTTCTTGATGACCATGCTTATCTGATATTTCCTTCCAGTCAAAAAATGCTTTGCTGTCAACTTTCTTGTTCCTTGATCAAATCGTGTGGCTTGGTAGAACTGGCATCTACAAGGTATGGGAACTTGACTCTATTCTACAATCTGCGTCGTCCATATTGGATTTTGTGGGAAAGTTGAGCATATAAGAAAATTGTTTGTTCTTCTTTCATTTTGATGATCTTCTCCAGAACAAAGAACGAGCTGAACTTCTTGGTCGCATATCACTTTTCTGTTGGTTGGGATCGTCAGTGTGTACAACTTTGGTTGAGGTACATAGCTTCCTTCCTCTGTTATTATGTGTATGATTTTCCATATATGCCAGCACCCCCTTAAAGCCTAAACCACAAAGAAATGGAGGAGCGCGCATAATTTTCCAGCATCGGCGCATAATTCTAATGATGTTTTCCTTGATAGGTAGGAGAAATTGGGAGGCTTTCGGCATCAATGAAGAAGTTGGAAAAGGAGCTTAAGGGCACTGATAAACATCAAGTATGTATACCTTATCCTTTGGTTGTGGGTTGACCATTATGATTACTTCCTCAAATCTTCGTCACTTTTCAACTTTGTTTGCAGAATGAACAGTATTGCACTAAACTTCAAAAGTCGAACGAGAGGTCATTAGCCCTTGTCAAGGCAGGCATGGATATTGTTGTTGCAGTGGGACTACTTCAATTGGCCCCTAAGAAAGTTACTCCTCGCGTAACAGGAGCTTTTGGTTTTGTCAGCTCTTTAATCTCTTGCTATCAGGTATATTGATCCTATGCTCCATGAATTCTTACTTTGCATTCATACCATTCTCATCATTTCTCACTATGAGCCTCGATTTTGGTGGACTTTAAATAATTCTTGGAGTTACTTTTGGATCAAGTAGCTTGTTAATTGATGGGTTTCTGCTTTGCTCACTGTTTTGCAGTTACTTCCATCTCGACCAAAGTCCAAGACAGCATGAAGGTGGGAGCTAGATCCACTCAAAGCTTAGACATCGTTTAAATAATTTGTCTAAAGTTTAAACTTTTGTGATAATTCGTTGATTGTGTAAGTTTAAGCCCCTGCCCATCTTGTAGAGGCTATCTTGAAAGTTCCTCCCTCCTTAGCGCTTTACAACTTTAAGCACGTTTCGTGGCCACATTTCATTATGCTCCTATTTTGTGTGGTAATAAAAATTAGTAATATTTCCATGCCA
This sequence comes from Erythroxylum areolatum, assembly GCA_024520975.1. Lineage (NCBI taxonomy): Eukaryota > Viridiplantae > Streptophyta > Magnoliopsida > Malpighiales > Erythroxylaceae > Erythroxylum > Erythroxylum areolatum. The sequence continues at coordinate 2,795,963 of JANIJH010000004.1, forward strand.
AACTGAAGCTTTAAGCAGTTTTGATCGAATTTAGATCCAAGCTCGAGTGGGTTTCCTGAGATCTGTTCAAACATATATACATCCTCATGTTATGTAAGCTTTGTGTTGGGTTCAGGTTATAAGCATCGAAGGTGGATGACAATTTCATGATAATGCTCATTTGACTTGAAAAGATATCACAAATCATATTATGACAACCTAAGAATCATTAGCAAACGAAACTTAACAGTAGGGATGGCAACAATCTGGTCTTAAAACCCAAGTCCGACTGAAAAATATTTGACAGCTTTTAAGTTCAAATTTGATTGAACCTGAATAAAACATGAATAAACAGACCAATTTTGAAAGAATAAATACCAAAAACGGAAGAGACAGGCCTGCTTAAGGAATGGACAATGTGAAGTGGGAAATCATAAAAACAGAGTTATCCATAAACTTGACGAGATGTTCTGAATAATGTTTCAGTTTCACCCAATAGTTACTCTCACACACACAAGCCATTACATTTTGACTTGTTATTCTGTCTCAAAGCATAAGATCAGGATAAACACCAAGGTTAGAGATGTGATTCTACTCAAACAAAGTCAAATTCAACATCCTCATCTGACTCCACATTTTCTTCATTCCAACCATATTCCTCGACCACAACACCTTTGGGTCGTGCAAAGGTATACTCTTCAGCTAAACTTGGTTGGGTGTAATTATGCACTTTTAGAACAAACTTGCCTGATGGCTCAAGAATTTCAACACCAAGCGCGGACCATAATGGTCGACCGACAGCTTGAACAAGAGAAACACTGCAGTAACGCAACAGAAAGGTTAGCGCTGCAAGCTATCCATAACAGCAAACTATGCAAACATTGCTGAGCAGTGGTTCAGCCTTTGCTGAAACCTTCATCTTGTGATACAGGAAGAATTTTTCAACAAAAAAAATTGGATTCAGGAAAGAAACGATGACAACAAGACACAGGCCAAGCTTTTCATCCATCAACCATAGGATTGTGTGGTCCTAATTCAGTGGTTTTCCTACTTAGGATTGCTCTTTCAAGCAAGCCTAACTATAGCCAAAGAAAAACTGTAATGCTATCGAAATCAAGAATAATATGGAAGCCAGCACATCCAATGGTTTCTCAGGTTGCCCAGAATATACAAGCGATAAGTGTCAAATCAAACAAAAGAAAGACCTTTAATGAGAATTAGAGAAGACAAGAAAAGTGGGAAGAACAAACCATATATAGAACAAGCCATCCATATAATGTTTGTAAACCCTACCCAACAGCTCAACTTGCAAAATTCCACCAATGCAAAGAACAGGCTCTGGAAGTTCAAACTTCTGCAAGCAATTTTCCTGTTCACGAAGAAGAG
>JANIJH010000004.1:2852378-2887169 GCA_024520975.1 Erythroxylum areolatum
GAATGCCAGAATTTAAGTTCGATCAAATTTAACTTGTTCTAGTGCAGGTTTCAGCTAATTTGTTATGATTGTTTGATTTAGGTTCAGACTAATTTATTATGATTGATTAGATTTGAACACTTTGTTGAACTTCGAGCGTTGATTTTAAGTTAAATGAAGTTTATTAGACTTGGAGGGTATTTGAAAATTTTCTAATTGAATTTCATTAACGAATTGGATTCAATTGTATTAATGAGATTGAAAAAATTTTAATTTACATAATTGAATTCCATTATATTGTTTTCATGTGACATTTTTACCTTGACTAAAAAGTAATCTTATTAAATAATAAACATTTTTACTCTTAATTAAAAACTTCCAAGAGATTCCGAGTAACATATGATCATACCTTTACCATCAATCAAAAAGTACCGTAAAAGATACAGAATTCAATGGTTCCTATGTGTAAGAACGAAAAAACTGAACCTCTTAAAAATCTATGGATGTAAAAGTGAACGATGAGGAAAAGGAAAAAACTATGATAGGTGCCAATTCCTAGAGAAAGTGTTCTTCTTCTTCTTGATGGGAGGGGCTCCTTAAGGCTGCCTCAGTTGAGGAGTAGTGAGATGGGTGGGGCTGAGTCAATTGAAGAGTGACGTTGAGGAGTAGTGAGATGGGAGGGGCTGTGTTAATTGAAGAGTGACTGCGTCAGTTGAAGAGATAGGGTTATTGCATGGGTATTATTGGAAGAGTGATTTTTAACGTTTTAAAAGAAGAGTTAAAGTCAGTTTGTAATTCAATTCTCGTAGTTTTTAGCTAAATTGAATTTATAAAGAATGATCGGTTTTAATTACATATGTGAATTAAACTCATCTTTTTTTTTTTGTTCTAAATAGTTGAATTGAATTCAATTTCTATGATTTCAAATAGGGTGTTATTTCTTGAATTGTGCTCGTATTAATTTATTATTTTTATTTGATAATAATTTTTATATGGGACTTAAAATAGCTAAACAATTTGAAAGCAAAATTTTAGAATTTTAATTTTAATTTTCTTAGATTAACCTAAGAACCTAACTATATTAACTATTTGGGCTTATTGGGCCGAGAATTGGTAGGTTTAACTCACAAGTGTGGATGACCCAACGAGAAAGGAAGCCACAAACTTGGCCCATTTAGGGGATAATTAATGACCGTCCGATCTGTAAATGAGTTAACGGGCGCGGGGTGACTTAATTAGGCGCGTGCAAACAATCACGGATCTGATGTGAGAGTGAGAGAGGGTTGTTCACGTGTAAGTCCATACAGCGGTGGGCCCGTACAAACACTTTCATTCTCTTCCTGTTCCCATCCCACAGGACAATGATGCAAATGTTAGAGGTTAACAATGGACCCCCAAACCCATTCCCCCCCTTCTTTTTAGGATAATGTCTATTGAACTACCCTTTTAAACCTTGTCATTGTAACCGATTTCACTTCCCATTGTTATGGTATTGTATAGTTATTGTTGTTGTCGTTTGTTATGTCTTTGGGTTTTAGGTTTTAGGTTTTAGGTTTTGGGTTTTAATTTAGTCTCAAATTTTTAAAAATTTTAATTTAGTGACCAACTTTTATAATTTCGTATAGATTAAGTTAAAAAAAAATTTAGTACTTAATAGATTAATATATATTATATTAAATGGATACGTTACATCAATAAAAATAATTTTTTATCACGGTTTGACAAAATTAGTCACTAAATTAAAATTTAAAAAAGTTTGAGACTTAATTAAAACATTTTTAAAAGTTAAATGCTTTTAAATATGTTATTCTTTCATTAAAATTTTACTTAAAATGTATAATTTATAAATTATTGTGTACATTCTTAAAATTTTACTATTAAAAAAAGTTTTGAAATAACAAAATAAAGGGTATTTTGTCTAATAATTTCTATATGGATTGTAAAATCTTACTCATAAGTTTGTTCTTTAAATTGTGGTTCAATTGGCACTTTTAACAATCTAGAAGTTTGGACTTTGACTTCTTATGAGAATTCCTATATGTGTTTTTATATACTAAAATGTTAGATTTAAATGATGAATTTACTAAATAATTTATTAAGTGCACACAAAAATTTAATTAATACATAATTAAAAGTATAGTCTTTATGAAAATAACTTAGTGCCTATTTGGTTCAACTTTTAGAGGGTGAATAAGTTCTTTTTTCTATCGTAAAATTTTTTTTTAAAGACTGTTTACCTGTTAAATGGAAAAATCACTTTTTTTAGTAGATATAGCTTTTTTGACAGTCAAAATACAGCTCTTTAAAAAGCTTAAATTTAGAGCTTTTCAAAAAATTACTTTTTCAGGTAAATTTTTCATATCAATTAAAGAGTTTTTTTTAGCCCTTTTGTCCTTATATTTTACACATAATTTTTACAATACCCACAAACTCATCTTCATGTTTATTTTGATATTTATATAATATTATTTGATTTTTTAAACATGTTTTAATATTTATTTTTTATATTAGTTTTGTTTACATAATAATTCATATAAAATATTTATTTAGATATAATTTTATTTATGTTTTATATGGTTTAAAATAATATAATAATTAATATATTATACTTTGTATATTGTTTAATATATTTTAAATAATATTTATGTGCGTAAATACTTTTTATTATAAAATAAAATATAGTTAAAATTAATAAAATTATTTTTTATTTTTATGTTGTTAAATAATTTACTGTGTGAAACTCTTTCAAAAAAATTATTTTTTAATTAACAGTCAAACAATCAACAAAATTTTTTGAAAAACTCTTTTCAAAAAAGCTAAACTAACAAAAATTACATCCAAATATGCAGTTAGTTCAGTTACTAAACCTAATCAAATTTCACATCAACTTTAAATAAAAAGGATTATTAGAAAGTAAGAGAGAAAGGCGGCGAACGGTCAAGCTTTAAATGTGAACGGGCAAGTGAAGGCGACGGTGGCTAGAAAATAACTCTACCTCTTTATTAATGCAACACCGTTTGCAAAGATAGGGGTCGTTGTGGGGCTTTGGTATGTTGAAATTATGCACAAATCAATAACTCCATTATGGTCCAAAGAGGACTAAAGTTAACGAATCAAATATGAGTTAATCGAGCTTTAGATCCGACCGAAAAGGGTCAACTGGAATGACTTGTTCATTGCTAACCCTAAGGCTGTGGTCCTGAAAGATGGGAACGCCTGGCTCGTCTTGCCTGCCCAAATCTTCTCTTTTCGCCATCTAACATGCATTTCACGAAACTTTGAGTTGTGCACTTTGGTCTTTGGCATGTTAATAGTAATGGAAGATTCAGAAGTTTGAGAAAAACCTATATCTTGTGTTTGATGGGGAGATTGGTTCGAGTGTGTATCACGCATTTGTGAAGTCTATTACATTTTACTTTACAATTATTAGGAAATAGTTGTAATTTAATTCAAGTTTTGAAGAAATGCTTGATTAGAAATATTAATATGATAAATTTTGTAAGTTCTAATTGAATCAAGTTGATATTAATTCATTAATTTGTTAAATAATTTATTAAAAATGTATAATTTGCGGGTTATTAAATAGTTTACATATATTTAAGCACCGAAATTATGTATAATAAATTAACTGATTAAATTTAAGTTGATTGAGTTTTGGGTGATAATTTAAACTTTTTTTAAATGATGATATTTTAATTAAATATTCTAGAACAGCATTGATTTTATTTGTAAACTTAAGAAAATTAATAATAAAATGAGTAAAATAAAATTAAAAAATGTTGAAAGTTGGTCCTATTTAATTTGACTCGAAAAATGAACATTTAAGTTTAGGAATGACATTTAGATCTGGCTCGACTAGAGATCGAAAGGTCAAATATGAGCTGATTAGGCCTTAGATCGAGCTTCGAATTCGAAATTTTCACAAAATTAGGTTTTAATTTGAGTTACTCAAGTTTAGCTCGACCTGAAGTCTAATAAATATAAACAAAAAATTATTGTTTATTATTTTTAATTTAAAAATATATAAAAATCAAACCCTACCTACCTTACCCATCGCTATCCTTGTATGAACATAAATTTTGTTTTATATGCACATCAACATCATTTCCATATAATGTCAAATGTGACCCAAGATAGGAGTAGAGGGCGTTGAATTGGTAATCCATACAAATGCATAAAAGTGATAAATTAGTCATTTTTAATATAAAAATTTTAAATTTCATTATAACTTAAATTTAAAAAACTAAATATAAAAGATAAAACTTAATTTCATTTTTTAATACGATCTCAAATTTCAATGAACTCAAATCTAAATTTAACATTTCAATTTGACCATAATTATAATTAAATTCAATGATTAGAAAACTCAATCATTTAATTGATTTATCAGAAAAATCTTGAACTGTTAACATTTTAGTTTAATTTATTTTAATAATAATTATTATTAAAAATTGATGATTTTTTAATTAACGGTTAAATTTTAATAAATTAATAAATTCTTATAAACTAAAATTAATTAATTAATTTTTACTTAATTATTTATTTTTCGATTAAACTTCAAATTCTTTGATAGTTAACGACAATCTCTTCTGATCGTATGTTAAATTTTTAAATTTTATTTAATCTTTAAATAACTTTATAAGAGTTTAATACTAATTAAACCTTAAAATTCTTATTTTATCGATGCTCGAATTTTAAAATATTGATTAAATTCATAATTTACTTAAAAAATATCCAAGTCAAGTTACCAACCAAGTCCCAATGCTAATTCTAGGTGGTGTGAAATCGAGGAGTAGAGTCTAACTAAAAATGGCCCCAAATCAAGGTGTTGTCTAGTTGTAATGCTCTATATGAGACAATACCATTTTGGCATTATTCACTTTTCCGGACCACATTTGTGTACTTATTACATTGTCAAAGCCAACTTGTGCAATCGAAAATGGCCTTATTCATATATTTCTTGACAACTGTACACTCATTTTTCGGTGATGTCTAGGTCCAACCATGGCTTCCATCTTCCTTGTTTCAGTCAGTTCATTGATTTAGGGATGGCACGAGTAGTTGAATTGCTTTTCCAAGCACCTTCAATCACTTTAAGTTTGATCAGCGGTCTTCTATAGGGTTGACAAAGCTTGCCGTCCTGAAGTTAATGAGCTTAGTTTGAGTCAATTAAGCGTAAGTCAAGCTAGGACTTTTCTTTTTCAGATTTTAGGGTTCAAATTGAGTTTGACCCAATTTTTTTAAAATCATCATCATCGTTACATCTAATCTGAAGTTTTATAATGAAACGGAATCTGAAAAAGTCTAATAATACGCAGCTTTACCACTACATAATAAAGAGGTTATTTCTGATAGACCTACATGTAGATGTGATAGGAAAATAATGATACAGGTTAAAAGACTAAATAAATACAAACGACATGCAAAATATTTAAGAAAATAAAATTACAATAAATATATAAGAAGAATAATAATAATTAATTATATTTAACTAAGCCCAATTAAGGTTTGATCGGGTTTTAAGATGTCCAAGTTTGATCGAATGAGAGCATCAAACCCGAATGTAAAATTTTGGATTGAATTCAAGATGCTTCTAGTTTTTGAAAATTTTTATGAATTATTTTAATAATAATAATTTAATTTATTATAAATCTTTTAAATTGAATTACTTATTGATATATCTAAAAATTATTTTAAATTTGATTTTAAATAAAAATGTAAAGTCTAATTAAAATTTAGAATTAGCATAATAACAAAATGATTAAATTTTGGTTATATTAAATAATGAAAATAATATATAACTAAATTGTATTAAAAGATTACTCATAATTAATTATCTTAAAATTAATAATTTATTAAATTTATAATTTTCATTAATTGAACTTAATATCGTATTAAAATATATTTAATATTATGTTTTATATTGAATCAAGAATTATTATAACAATTGTAGTCCAAAATTAATAGAAATGTATAATTAAAAATATTAGTTAATATTGGATTATTATTTTTATAATTTTATAAAATTTTCTCTCTCCTTTTCGTATAAAATTGACATGACGTCTTATATTAAGCATAAAATTTTAGATTTTCCCAGGGATAACGAAGCATTTCATAATATAAACAAAAAACAGAAATAGAAAATATTAAAAGTTTTGTTAACCTTTTTCAATACTTTAAAACCACACTATAAGTTAAACTGATAACATAAAAGGTATAAAGCTTAAAAGGTTCAACTAGTATTAAATTTATGGATGACAATGGATTTTTAATTTGATTAATATTTTCACCACTTGACCCCAAAAAATAAACATGAAGGTTAAAAAAATAGATTTTAAATTGATACTGAAAAATAGATGTAGATATGGGTCTATTGATAACTCAAACCGATGGATACTTATACCCTATCATTTTTTATTAACTATATTTTTATTTTTCTTGAATATTTATGGTTAAATATAATAAAATATTAATATTTTATGAGAACAAACAACTTTAAAATCTTCATTTTACTCCTCAGTCTTCACCTTTTTTATCATATATTTATATTTCTTATAGGATGATAATAATGCAAATGATACGAAGATGGAGTTTTAAATGTTGTAAAGTTCACACAAAGACAATTTGAAACTTCGGATATTTCTGTTTTTGTTCCAGTTATTGATCGTAAAAAATATATGTTGTCTTTAAATTAGACATTATGATTTTTATTATTCTAATTTTATGATTTTTTAAGACATACAAATCAAAATCTTAACTTATTATTATTAAAGTAATTTTGATTTTGAACGTTTGAAAAAACTGCTTTTTATATTTTCTATTTAGAAGTTATATTTTTATGTGCTAGAAATTCGGTAGATATCCAAAAATAGAACAATCCAATGAATTTAGATATGAGTAATAAATCATAAAAACCGATGAATTTTAAATAGATAATAGATTGAGTCATAAAAAATGATATAAATATAGGTAGAGTAATACCTGAACCGAACCCTACCTATTGTCATCCCTAAGCTTAAGGCTTAAAATTTCAACTAATATTAAATCATTATAAAACAAAGTTATTAATTAATAAAAATTATCAATTAATTAATAAATTAACCGATCTTAAAATAATAAAAATTATTAAAATTAATCGCACTGAAAATTTAAAAATTATTACAATAAAACCCATCAAAGCGATTAAAATTTTCAAGTCAACTAAGGTCTTATACTTACCATGAGATAACATTTTCGTAATAATTCTACATAATTGAGTGCCAATAATTGTCGCCACCAATTATTGAAGGATGCCCAGTTCATTTAATTTTGTCTTTTTAAAGAAAAAATTAACTCCAACATTAAATGATCACTAAACATAAAAATTTAATTAAGAAAAGAAATAATGCGATATTACAATTAATTTCAATTATAACAAATGCTTGTCTATTTCTATTTTATTAGTTTTTGTTTCTTATCCCTCACATCCTAAAAAAGAAAGGTGATTGTCAATTTTGGAAGGTAGAAGCCAAAGAAGCAAAATCTACTTTCTTAAAATGGTGAACAAACTCAAAAAAGGAGGTAATGGAGTTTTTGCTCACCAACCAAGTCAATGTAATAAACTACCTAATTAATATACCCACGAATAAGTACTCTTTATTATGCTCGGTTCGACTCGACTCGTATTATGTACGAAACAGAATTAAAATAAGATTATTAAAATATAAGTATCGGAAAAGTTTCGTAATATACAGCCTTATTTATTAATGAATTATTATTAGAATTTAATCATTTATTATTATATACATAAAAATAAAGATTGAATTTTTTATATTCATTCTCATGTAACTTTTTTCTCTTATATTTTGTTAAATTTTTATTATTTTATAATTTAAAAAATAAAAATAAAAAATTAAAAATAAAAAGTCAAATTTATTTGTATAATTATCAAAAAGCGTGATTAAGGGCATTAGAATTTAATATTTGAACTATGAACTATTAAATCCACTTTTGGTCACATGTGGATTATAAAGTACAAAGGAAAAGTTTGAAGCTTTTTAGTTACTTAGAAGAAGACTGAGTGATGAACAGTGTTTCAGAAAAGGTGAATAAAAAAAGCGAGTGTATGGTATGGGATCTGAACTCTGAAGAACACATTACAGATTACACACCTGTGAGAAAAAGGGAAGTGAAATTGGTTTTTCACTTGGTCTGTCATTATAAGAAAAGGTCAAAAAAGGATCTTTTCATCGGTACATCGGTATTCACAGAGAAAGTGTTCAGTGAGTGATGAGTGAGAGAGAGGGGTAGAGAGAAGAGGGGTTAAGAGTCAACCGGCCCTTTTGGAGTTGTGTATTTGTAAGGCTTCGAATAGTCCACATATGGCGCTTTATCTTCACCTTTTCTCATAATTTGTTTTCTGGGCTTTTGTCTGTGACTTTGTTCCCACTCGCTCGTCTTCCTTCCTTCTCTCTCTTCTTTCTTTATATGTTTGCAGAATCTTTGAGCTTCAGCGCCTTTTTGGTTTCAAGCTTAGTGTATAGTAAAAGCATGCAGGGTGAACGAGATAGCCCTTGTTAACCCAGAACTAGGGGTTTCGTTTCTGATAAAACTATAGTGTCTGTTTCTTGTGTAAAGTGCCCTTTTTGCAGAGAGGTGTCAAGAGGGTTTTAGAGTGAGAGAGAGGGACAGAGAACGAAGAGCTAAGCAGAGGGAGTTAAAAGGTGTTTGCTTGCCTTCTTTCTCTTTCTTTCTCTCTTCAAAGATTGTATCTTGTGCAGAGGAAGTTGGAGACATTTGGATAAAACCATCCTTCTGTCTCCTCTGCCTCTCTCTAAATCTTCTCTCTTTTTTTTTTGTGCTTTTGCTTGATAACCCTTTTGGGATGTTACAGTGTTGCATGATTAATGAGAAGTGGAAATCAAATCTGCCATTGAAATGTTCGTCTTCAAAGGCTGTTTATAGATTGTAAAGAAGGGTTCTTTTTGTGTGAAAGAGTGAGAAGACAGAAGAGAAAGGAGAGAAAAGAAGAGCTAAGTTAATGAGTTTTGGGGGTTTTCTTGACAGTGGTAGTCCCGGCGGTGGGGGAGCAAGAATAGTGGCAGATATACCGTACAGCAACAACATGACCACCGGTGTAACTGCTCAGCCACGACTAATCTCGCCGTCGACTCTCACCAAATCCATGTTCAACTCTCCTGGACTCTCTCTTGCTCTAGTACGATACGAACATTTTTGTTCTCTTTTCTTACTGATCTGGAGCTTTTTCCATTTCAATTTGTTGATACTAAAGTTCTCTTCGTTTATGTTCATCAGCAACAACCGAGTATAGATGGCCAAAGTGAAGTGGCTAGAGTGGCTGAGAACTTCGAGCCTAGTCTGGGAAGGAGGAGTAGAGAGGAGGAACATGAGAGCAGATCTGGGAGTGATAACCTGGACGGAGCTTCTGGTGATGATCAAGATGCAGCCGACAATCCTCCAAGAAAGAAGAGATACCACCGACACACTCCTCAACAAATCCAGGAGCTTGAAGCGTAGGTTTTATGATCTTACGACAAGATTATGCAAACTAGTTTAGTTCACACGATCTTGCTCACCAAGTCATTCTCTTTTTTGGTTTTTTTTTTTCTTTCTGTCAACAGTATGTTCAAGGAGTGTCCTCATCCTGATGAGAAACAAAGATTGGAGCTCAGCAAAAGACTTTCCTTGGAGACGAGGCAGGTCAAGTTCTGGTTTCAGAATCGGAGAACCCAGATGAAGGTAAGCCGATGAAGAATTACGATGCATTTCAGCGCCTTTTTTTTTAGATAGAGGTGACTTTGACATTTATTTGTGTCAGACCCAAGTGGAACGGCATGAGAACACTCTACTCCGGCAAGAGAATGACAAACTTCGAGCTGAGAACATGACGATCAGAGATGCTATGAGAAACCCGATTTGCTCCAACTGCGGTGGTCCGGCTATAATTGGTGATATTTCACTGGAAGAGCAGCATTTGAGAATCGAAAATGCTCGATTAAAAGATGAGCTAGACCGAGTTTGTGCTCTTGCTGGGAAGTTCTTGGGTCGACCCATTTCTTCACTAGCTTCACCACTTGGCCCTCCATTGCCAAACTCTAGCCTGGAACTTGGAGTTGGCAGCAACGGTTTCGGTGGTTTAAGCAGCGTGTCTTCAACTTTGCCATTAGGTCCTGATTTTGGTGGGATTTCAACTGGTTTGCCAGTAGTGACTCCAACTAGGCCAGCGACCACCGGTGTCATGGGGCTGGATAGATCATTAGAGAGATCTATGTTCTTGGAGCTTGCCTTGGCTGCCATGGATGAACTGGTTAAGATGGCTCAGACTGACGAGCCACTTTGGATCAGAAGCTTGGAGGGTGGTAGGGAGGTGTTGAACCACGAAGAGTACATGAGAACTTTCACTCCTTGCATTGGTATGAAACCTAATGGCTTTGTTACTGACGCCTCTAGAGAGACTGGTATGGTAATCATCAACAGTTTAGCTCTTGTTGAGACTTTGATGGATTCGGTGAGCTATTCTATATCCTCCTTAAACCCTCCCTAATTGAAAAAAAAGACCCTCAGTTTAGGTTTTGTTTTTAACTCTTTAACTTCTTCCTGATTTGCTTCTCTTGTATAGAATCGATGGGCAGATGTGTTTCCTTGTATGATTGCTAGGACTTCTACAACTGATGTTATATCCAGTGGAATGGGAGGAACCAGAAATGGTGCTCTTCATCTGGTAAGTCCTGTCACTTCTAGTTGCAATTGAACCATCAATTGATGTTTTTGTTAACCATCTGAAACCTGAACTTGTTTAGATGCACGCTGAACTCCAAGTTCTATCTCCATTGGTTCCGGTTCGAGAGGTTAATTTCCTACGCTTCTGCAAGCAGCACGCTGAGGGTGTGTGGGCCGTAGTTGACGTATCGGTCGAAACTATCCGGGAAGCTGCTGCTGCACCAACATTTGGGAGCTGCAGGAGGCTTCCTTCTGGTTGTGTGGTGCAAGATATGCCTAATGGTTACTCCAAGGTAATAATCCAGAGAGCTGAGTCTTTAAATTAGTTTGTTTGCAAGTAGTAATCACTGTCATTTGTAGTTTCAGTTCAATGCATTTAACCTTGTTTGTCTGGTGATTACTCACCGTATCCCCACAGTGTCAGCTGTAAGTTTTTAGTCTTTCCAAGCATCTGAAGAAACCTTCACTGGTTTCAACAACTAGGGTTGCTTAAACTATTGAGATCGTGATTACCTCCTCAGTTTTGTCAATGGAAGCCTCCATTGTTGTTAAAAAATGCATTTGATGTTTCTATTCCGATCTTTGATGCTGTCTTGGGTTTTGGTTAAATTAATAATCCAAGACTGACTATTTTGTACACATTTGTGTGCACATCTCGATGCCACCTTCTAGGTTGTACTTTGTTCTTTCAAATCTTGGAAAAACCCTTAACCTATGGCACCTATTATTTTATGTTCCATGTCCAAGCTTGGGGCTAGTATTCAGGAGTAGACCTGGGTTCTCAGGATTTGTTTATGTTTTCCAGAGTTTGACTGGTAGTTTGCCGTAATGTAGAGAAGCTTTTCAAGCTCGTGATCTTCTCAGGATTGTTTATGACTTGCAGGTTACTTGGGTTGAGCACGCAGAATACGATGAAAGCCAAATTCATGAGCTTTATCGACCACTGATAAGGTTCGGTATGGGGTTTGGAGCTCAACGATGGGTTGCGACCCTTCAACGCCAATGTGAATGTCTCGCCATTCTCATGTCCTCTGCTGTACCCGGTAGAGACCACCACGCAGGTTAAACATCACAAACTCTTAAGTCTTATCTACTACCATTTCTTTTTTTTTGGGGGGGTTTTCTAGGAAAGTTTTGATCTTTTTGATGTTTCAGCCATAACTGCGAGTGGTCGGAGAAGCATGTTGAAGCTGGCTCAGAGGATGACGGACAACTTCTGCGCCGGTGTCTGTGCCTCAACGGTGCACAAATGGAACAAGCTGAACGCAGGGAACGTAGATGAAGACGTCAGGGTCATGACCAGAAAGAGCGTGGACGATCCGGGCGAGCCACCCGGTATCGTGTTAAGCGCGGCCACCTCAGTTTGGCTGCCGGTTTCACCTCAAAAACTCTTCGATTTCCTCCGCGATGAACGGCTCAGAAGCGAGTGGGACATACTATCTAACGGTGGTCCTATGCAGGAAATGGCTCACATTGCGAAGGGTCAGGATCACGGCAACTGTGTTTCACTCCTACGTGCTAGTGTATGCCTCTGTCACTCTCTCTCTCTAGATTCCTCAGTTTCACCACGTTCGAAAGTTTCTATGCCTTTTTTTTGGGTTTCCGGGCAAAAGTCACATGAATCCATTGGTTTATCTGGCTAGTGTAAGGTCCAAGTAGTTTGTCACCATTAGATGATGAGAGTAAAAAGTAAAAAGATGAATCGGAAAGGACAAGACCAGAGCTTGGAAGGATCTGTTTGTGGCCAGAGAGGAGCAGATTTCAAGGACAGTTCTTGTTTTGTAAGCTTTTAAAAAGTCAAAATATACAAACACCTGTGACCTTTCTTTCTGAGACATTTCTGATCCTTCTGCTTGATTGATGGGATCCTCTGTAGAGACAGTGGCATTAGGTTAAAAAATGAAGGGAAGAAGAAGCAGTACAAGGGTTTTTCTTCCTTCTGTTCTTGATGATTTTGTTCGTCTTATTCTTGTTCTTCAGGCCATGAACGCGAACCAGAACAGCATGCTTATACTACAGGAGACTTGCATAGACGCGGCGGGGGCGCTTGTGGTGTACGCCCCCGTTGACATTCCAGCCATGAGCGTAGTGATGAACGGTGGGGATTCGGCCTACGTCGCGCTTCTTCCTTCGGGTTTCGCTATAGTCCCCGACGGCCCTGGTTCACGCGGCGCCCCAACGTCCAACGGTCCCAGTGGTAATAACAATCACAACACCACCGCTGGAGGTGGGTCCCAGAGGGTGAGCGGGTCGCTCCTGACAGTGGCGTTCCAGATATTGGTGAACAGCCTGCCTACGGCCAAACTCACGGTGGAATCGGTGGCGACGGTCAACAACCTTATCTCATGCACTGTACAAAAAATCAAAGCAGCTCTCCAATGCGAAAGCTAAAAAGATCAGAGGATGGAAGGTTGGGTTTTTGGTGGAAAGGGCATGAAGAAGGGACGAGTTTGGTTAGTGTGTGGTTGGTGGGTGTTGAGTCAAGAACGAACCGCGCGTAGAAACTCCTTGCATGGTGGTAAGAGAGGACTCCATGGAAGCCGGAGAAGAGTAAGCTTTTGTCTATCTTAACACAAGGCAAGGGTGGTGGTTCGGGTATTGACTCAGGTTGACCCTAGGAAATATTAATATATTATTATTATTACTATTATTGAAGCCTTTTTCCTTCTTTTTTATCAACTTTAATTTGACACTAATGTCTTTTTCTGTTTTTTTTTTAATTTTTGCAGTCGGATTCATGTTATTGTTATGAAACTGTTTTTAACTTTATTTTGAGCTTTTTGTACTTAATCTAACTCTGTTATAGTTAATTGAAAAAATACAAGATAGTTTGTAAATTACATATTTTTATATATTTGTAAAAATAACTCAAAATTAAGTAGAGCAAGCAGTAAGGTTATAATGCAAATATCTTAATCTAGTCCGTTTTGAATTATGATAACTAATCTAATTGGTTTTTTAAAATTAAATAATAGTCTTTTATTGAGTCCATTTTTTATTTATAGTAGTAACTAATGAATTTATTTAATAGGATGTGCTATTTTGTTTGTTAATATCATTGTTTTAGTGGATAAATTAAACATTGTTTTTGAGGGGTATGTTAGAATTAAAGAATTTTAAATTGAGCACGATTAAACTAACTTTTGTAGTTTGAGATAAAGATTGATTGATGTTTTATATTACATCAAAAGTGTTTTTACACATCCAAAGTCTATCTTTCAAAGTAACTGAGAAGACATATTATGATATATTGATATACTTGGCTATGTTTGGTAATTAGCGGTTGTATTAACTGTTAATTAATTTTATCAGTAGTTAGTTGATAGTTTATTTGACTAGCGGATAATATCAGTTATTTATTAAAGATATTTGATAAAATTAGCTGTTAATGTGTAAAATCACTTATGATAATGTGATTTTAAAAAATTATGTGTAAAATAACTTACGAGGATATGATTTAAAAAAATTATAAGGGCATGAATATTATATTTCTTAACATTTTGTTGAATATTCTTATAAGAATTTAGATATTTAATTTTACAAAATTAAGTTTATAACTTTAATAATAATAATAATCAAATATTACATTTTTAATTAATATGAATGATGAAGCGAGTTACATCATGTTAATATTTTTATATAATATATATGAATTTAATTAATTAATTAATAAAAATATCTATAATTATAGTATGATACAGATACGATATATATCATAATTCAAAAATAATGAAAAGATTGTATAATTAGTTTTTTAATTATTAATTTTTGACTATCATCCAAAAGGTTGATTTTATGAAGATTTTAGAAATTAGCTTATTGTAGTTAAATAAGCTAACCAATAAGCTTTTCACTAAATACATCAATAGTCTTTAAGATAGTCAAAAAGTTAAATTTTAGTCAAAAAGCAAAAAAACAACTAATAAATTGTTTGTCAAATACATCCTTTAAATAGAAACATGTATCAAGAGTTTTATATAAGTAGAAG
The DNA here is from genome assembly GCA_024520975.1 of Erythroxylum areolatum. Taxonomy (NCBI): domain Eukaryota; kingdom Viridiplantae; phylum Streptophyta; class Magnoliopsida; order Malpighiales; family Erythroxylaceae; genus Erythroxylum; species Erythroxylum areolatum. The sequence goes on from JANIJH010000004.1 coordinate 2,867,065, forward strand.
ATATCATTTAAATTCAAAGGTAAATTTTATTATTACACAATTAGGTTAGTCATATTCTATAAGGTGAAGTGTTAGTTTATCAAATAAATACATAGTCATAAATTAAAGATGATCAAGATGATGATGTTCTTTAGATGCGTAAGAAATAAGATCAAAAATTTAATGATAAGAGACATTAATTGTGACTAATATTTAATGAAGAATTAAGATAAACAATATTTAGGTAATTTAGGCATATTATCCTGACTATCTAATATAAATGTGAGAAGATTGTACTTAGGACTAAAAGAAAAAAAGGAAGACATAAGAAGAACTAAAGAAAGGTAATTAAAAATGATATAACTCTATTAAAACTTATTGAAAACGTGACTTTTAATAGAAAACTTTTACGTAATGAGATACGAATTAAAGATCTCATGCAAAAAGGTCATTCTCTTTATTAAAAATTTTTTAAACATTTTCTTTTAAGTCTTATGTCTTATTTTTGATCTAAACGTTTAATATGTAATATTTCTCTCTTAGTTATCTAGTTTAAATATTTCCTTACTTAACATAAAATTTTTATTGTAACGGTCTGTTTGTTTTATTTATTTACTTGTCTATTTTTAATATTTATTTACTTATTTTATCTTTTATTTTATTTTTATGTCAATTTTATTTTTAATATAAATAAATAAATAAATAAAAATTTATTATAAACCCTAGTTTACCAATAGACTTTGAATTGGGATGAGATGGAGATTGTGTTCTACGCATGAGTAGGGGGGCGTGGGGCATGATGTGAGAAGGGGGCTCGTTGGAAGGGCATTAAATGAGAGGTTCAGAGACTGTTGGGAGAGATGGTAACTATCATTAAATGCCCTAGAATTGGCTTCGAGTGATTTGCTTACGTGTACGCACCAATCAAACCTGTACACGTTCTTTTGGCTTGAGAGTGGACACGACTGAGTTAAGATAGAGAGGCGAAAGAGAGGGAAATGAGGTTTGGGGGTTTGTTCGTGTTGTGAGGATGGTGACGACAATGGCGTTTTAGGGTCTGCTGCCTATCCTGACGATGATGCTCGTTCTGGTCAGTTTCTTTGGTTTTTGGGATTGTGGCCGACGTCAAATCCCCAAATCTCGCGATGCAGATGTAGATATGTGTTTATTATTGTTAATGCTTTAATAGCAAGAAGTAAACTATAAAGTATAAACCGTTATAAAAATAACTATAAATTAAATTAAAAATTTTAAAACATAATTAAAAAATATTGTTTTCTCTAATGAAAATTCTAAAAATTAATTAAAATTTTATTAAATAAAAATTAATTATAATAAATTATTAAGTTAAAAAATTGACTGATTAATTAATAAATTGATTAGTTTTTAACAGTAAGAGCTATTAAAATAAATCAAATTAAAAAGTTAAAATTTGAAAAAAAGACAATCGGGTTAAAATTTTTACAATTTAATAAGCTAAATCGGTTTGATTTTTTAATAATTAATTATACAAAGAGTGAGGTGAGATATTAATAATTTAAATAAAAATTTAATTGAATTATTTAAAAAATAATATCGAGAGTTTTCAATCAATATTTTAAACTTTAGTTAAGTTTAAAATTCAATTAACTAGATTTAGTTTATTACTTTTAGAGTGAAATAAAACAAATCAGAGTTATCGAAATTACTTATTATTAATTTACATGTTTCCAATAAAATATTGAATTAATTAATAAGTCAAGCCAAAATAGAATTAAACTAATTTTTATAAAACAATTCAACTTTATTTCAGAATTTTGATTAAATTATTTAAAATAATATCATTTAATGTAACGAGTTTATATCAATCTCTTAAACTCAAATTTAATTTAAATTTTGATTAATTAAATTTAATTTATTAATCTCATACTAAGTACTTTTGTTTCTTCTTGTATTCTTACTAAGAGCTTTTATTTCTTCCAAAACATTAGTTACCTCTTTCTTATTAGAATAATTTCAGTGGTTGCACAGCCTTTTTGCTTGTGTATATGCTATATATATGTATTACATAGCTAGTTCCTTTCTAGTTGATTATGCCGTTTAAGACACTTATCTTTTTATGCGCATTTGCAAATGTGTAAAAAGACATTGCTTTGTGTATGTTTTTTAAATGTTAATCTTAAATATATAATTTGTCATATCAACTTGAATTTTTATAAGAGAATGTGTTTGATCGTATTTATTGTAATTATTTATTTATTTATGTATTTATTGTAAATTTACTTATATAACGATTTAGTGTACCAGTTTTATTTATTCACTTTTTTACCTGCATCACTCTTTTATTGTCACGTCTGCAAGTGAGTTTATCGAAAACAATCTCTCTACCGTATAGAGATAAGGCTGTATATTATCAGACCTCCTCAGACTCCTCTTTATTGCGGGACTTCAGATTTGGTGTGATGATGATACTAAATCAAAACGAATTAAATATATCAATATTATTTACTTTTTTTTCATTATAGGCTTATTAAAAATAATCTCTTTATTAATTATGAATAAGGTTGTATGTTACAAGACTGCCTCAAACTTCGCAATTTAGCAGATTTGGGCATTATAAAATAACATTATTTTATTTTAATTTATTTAATATGATATTGTTTTAGTTTTAATTCTCTTAAATTTATATATAATGACATAAATCAAACCTTGCTATTCCTTAACTAAAACCCTAACCCTATCCCCGACTGAAAAGGTGAATGACAATGGGGGAGGGATGGGCAAGACGGCCTCAAGTTCTCACAATTCCTGACAACACGAACTACTCACAGAAAACGCCAGCTTTCTCCTCTCGTCATTCATGCAGGTGTATAGTAGAATAACTCGTGAGAATCACAGGGTTGTCTACTTAGGTAGGTGGAGACGAACGCCATTAAAGTCAAGACAACGACAGCCTATCCTCCATAGCCAAACTCGCTCTGCTCTGGTCCCTCATCTCATCAATCTCTCTAACTCTCTCCATATAAACCTTCCAAATCAGTCTATCCCCCGTTTACAAAAGTACGTGTATGTTCATATGACATGCAAACGGACTTCGAAAAGCTTACTTTGACTTGCTTTCATGGCTGCCCAAAACACACGTTCAAGTCTTCTATCATTATTTTATATTTGTAGCATTTCATCGCTATACCGGTGCGTCCAAAGATAGTTATGATAATTGAGGAACAGGTATGAGAAAAAAGCAATGAGTTTCAATGAACTTTGTTGAACATTAATTGTAATGATTTTGATATGAAGATGACGTTAAAAAAGAGAGTTCCTTAGTTCGAGCATGAACCAACGGAAGAAGAGACGTTGGGAAGTAGACGGTGTTGAAAGTTATAAATAAATACAAGAAAAGGATAGGAGGGGACGACGAAGTAACACTTTCCTGTAATAAATGTGTGTAGGACCAATGACCTAATTTCATGTCTATTCCTATGCAAGTAAAGAATAATTAATCCATCTTACTTTTTTTTTCTTTTAGTTTATTACTCAAACTTTGATACACATTCTTTACGAGCCAATGACCTAAAATTCGAAATATAATTTAAATTAATTTACGATAAATCAACAATTTAAAATTAAATTATGAACTTTTTTTAACATAAAAATTGAAATTGAAAGTTTAGGAGTATCGTAATAGAGGGTGAGCTTCGGATACCAGTTATTTCTTTATTATCACTTAGTAGAAATTTTTAAGAGACACAAAACTTGAAAAAAATTTAATAGTACACAATTTTTTTAAAAATTAGTAAAGAGGTTTTTCCGAATAAAAGGATAAAAGTCAATTTTTAGATTTCATACCGCCAAGTTCTCTATGACATTTTAGATATCAAGTTGCCACCAGATTGTTGCTGTGGTGTAGTGGTTATCACGTTAGTCTTACACACTAAAGGTCCTCAGTTCGATCCTGGGCAGCAACATGAGACCCTTCCTTTTGCATTACAATTTTCTTTTCGTTTGCTTTCCGGCCTGACCAATGATACAAAAGAGACCGAACCGAACATGGGACTGATGAGCTCTAAGGAGTCAAAGAGTTAGACCATCTTGTGGTCCTCTTCTCTTCTGGCAGCCCACTAACATCGCATCACATTTCACGAGTAAGCCTACCTAATTTGACCATTTAAGTTCAACCCAATAAAAGGTCCAATGGACCCATTTTAACTCTTTTTTCAAACAGAGTTTTGAAGAACATCACAATTTCTTTAATGTCATATCATAGCTTTAAGTTATACCACGCATATATTTATTTATTTACGCCATTTAGAAATAGTTTCTTTACTAATTAAGAATAAAGTTATATGCTATTGAATTTTCATAAACTTCACATTTTAGGTTGTTGTCGTTGTTAGTATTATTATTGCGTAGCTTTAAATTATACCATATGGTGTGAATCATCAAGGTTGTTTATACAATGTCACAAACAAATATTTAGAGAACTATAATTATTTTAAAGATATTTTTACACTAAAATTAACAAGGATAAAGAGTCTTAGTATGTAAAGAAAATTTTTAAAGTAAATTTTAGATAATTAGCAACCGTGTTGTTTTTTTAGGGTTTATTGAAAACATCTTTATTAATTAAGAGTATCTGTGTACGATTAATGATTTCAACCAAATCAAAATCATAACTTGGATTTATTAAATAGTTTATCTAAAAGATATAATTAATAAATATTTTCAAAATTTTATTCATCTAAGTTCTTGACATGATATAACCAATTGCTTCCTTTATGCCTGAACATATTAACATATTATGTGTAACACATTGTGCATGGCATATCAAACTTACTTTCCCATTAAAGCGTGTTAGCAGGAAAGATGGCAACGAGTTGACCCACAAGTTAATTTTGTAAATTTTTTTAAAATAAAAAATAAAAAATAATATTTTTTTAATTAAATATGAGCCTAAATTGCTCAGGCTTATTTGAGACCAAATTCTTTTAAATAAAATGATATTATTTTGTTTATAAAAGTTAGGTTTTGAACTAGTCAGAGCTAATTTGATCAATAGTTTGGCTCAATGAAAACACCTTAATTGATATTAAACGGGTCACTCAATTGCCATTTCTAGTTGGTAAAGTTATTTGAATTTAATTCCAAATGCAACCCAATTTGACAAATACAATTTAAATTTAAGTCATGTACTTTGAATTGTCCTACTAAATTTTGATATGTTTGAATTATTGAATTCAAATTTGAATTTCTTGTCAAATTGAATTGATAAATGCAATATTAAAAAAAAAACTAGAAGGTGAATCAGTAAGATAAGGGATTTAAGGTTTAAAAGATTACACCGACATTAAATCGTTATAAAATCGTCTAAAAATTAAATAAATTAAACAATCTAAAATATGGTTTAAAAAGATTATCTTTATTTATCAATTAATTTGAAGTTTAACTAAAAATATATTATTAAATAAAAAGTAATTAATTTATTTTAGTTTATAGGAAATTATTAATTTACAAAGCTGACAAAATAATTAATAAATTGATTGATTTTTAACAATAATAGTTGCTAAAGTAAATCGAATTAAAAAGTTACAAAAAATAACCAATAAATTAAAAGATTAAAATTTTTACTATTAAACTGATCAAATTAGTTGAACTAAAAGTTATAGTTTGTAGTTAGGTGTTAGGATACTTCGAACCCTCTATAATCACCACGTTTCGTTGCGTTATTTTTCATATGCTTGATAGGAACCAGTGATTGCGCCGTGACTCAAACACAAAATCTGGAGATATACCAAGCCCATACCTAAAACTCTGATACCACTTGTATTAAAAGCTATTTATATTAAAAACTATAGCTTATAGTTAGGGCAATTCGAAACCTTCATAAATAAATATGACAATAATATATATTTTTTAGGCTTAAAATTAAACATAGACCGCCGCGGTCAAACCCACCGAATATCCCGGTCACGTATCAATCTCTGTCTCAAGTCTTAAGACAACCAGGACATCCAAACACTTGATTTTAAATTTTAATATCACAACCAAAACAGATTGACCTCCATCATCTCCACTTCTAGCCGTATGATCCAGCATTATTACCGATCAACGGCCTGTAATTGAGGTTGGACCAAAGCTCTGACGCATGGAATGATTGGCCCTGGCTCCATCTTTGACCACAAAAAAAAAAAGAAAAAAGAAAACGCACACAGAAAAAGGAAAATCTAAAACTGAAAAAAGAGGGAGTTTGTTTTCTGTCTGCTTCGTTTTCTTCTTTTCCACTCTCTCTCTCTCTATCTTTTTCTCTGCTAGCTCTGTTTTCGGGGTAGAAGAGAGAAGGCTGATTTTTAATTCTTTTCTTTGTTTTTTGTGTGTTCCTTTCTGCTTCTATTTGATTCGTTTGTTTCGGTTATTTTTTTGGAAATTTTTCGGTTATTTTTTTTTTTGGTTTGGTTCTCTGTTGGTTTGGGATTTGAAATTGGGAGTTAGGGTTTGTGGAAGGAGAGAAAGACAATGAATGTGATGCGTCGGTTGAAGAGCATTGCTTCTGGTCGTACCTCTATATCATCTGATCCTGTAAGTTAAGTTTTTTCAAAAAACGTTTTGTTATTTTTTTTTTTTGTAAATTTCATTCCAATGTCTGGTTGTTGGTTTTTTCAAAACCAGCGGAAATGATTAAAATCTGAATCAGGTAACAAGATTTTGAAATTTATTAGGGTTTAGTTAGTCAAAATGAAGATTGTTTGCTTCGTTTTCTTTTATTGTTTGATTGGCTCCCTTTTTCTTCGGGTGGCTGATTCGGGATCGATGATCGATCAAGTTAAGATCAGTTTTTGTTTATAGCCTCTTTGATTTTGTTAGTTTATTGTTTTCTGATGTTCCGAGTCCTTCGTCATTTGTTTGGTTTTAAGAGTTGTTAAACGTGAAAGGAAATATATGGTGTCTTATTTAGATTATTAGTTGATGAGAGTAGTTAATGACGAGCTCAAGTTTAGTTGTGGTAGGTGATTAGTCAACCCGCAATTATTGATTCTTTAACTTCAAATTGTTAGTCTGTGTCTTCAATCTTTTTCATTCTCTGTTCTAATGAAGTAAAGTCAAGAGAGGGCAGGTCGGATAATAGACTCTAAAATAAGATTCTTTTGTTGGAATCATGTGTTGATTGAAGTCCTAGCTGAAGTTAATCTTCATAATTTTTTTTATGAGCTGTTGGAAAATGAAATTTCAGCCAGCTTTTCTCCCAAGGTCAGAAAGCCACGAGTAATTTCTGCCGATTGCAGCTTGTCAACCCACCTTATGTTCATTGCCCAGTAATCGATGGACTTCTATTTGCCCCCTTGGTAACGAGTTTGCTTGTACAATTGCGCTGTTCCACAGGGTGGAGACTCTGGGACAAAGAGAGCTAAGGTTGATCAAGAAACAGAACAGATTACTGCGGAAGCACATGTAGTTGATCGAAATGATACAAGTCATCATATGGCGTCCACATCAATGAATGCAGCTGCAAGTACATCTGATCAATCTTTTGCAACAGTTACAGAGAAGTTGGGCTATGATCAACTGCCAAAGGAAATGCATGAAATGAGAATCAGAGATGATAAAACCTCTAACCTTGACGAGAAGGTTGGTTTGTCATCCATTTTCTTTGAAGGAACCTAACAAGATTGGTTTCTCATGTAAAATAAATCATCTGGCTTGTTTCTTGTTGCAGAACTATCAATGAGATTGTTTCTGTTGTTGTTTCTGAATTGGATAAATTTCCCGTGATGTGCTTTGTAGGATATGGAGGCTGCTGTTGTGAGTTGCAATGGAACTGAAACTGGTCAGATCATTGCAACTACTGTGGGTGGCCGTAATGGACAACCAAAGCAGGTATCTGATTACTTTAACTAAAAGTACTCTTGTACAGCTATATTAATACCTGCACACTCTAGGATAGGGATGAGATATATGAACTCATTAAGATTATAATTAAGATTGTCCTAATTTCCATCGACTCGTGATTGGTTTATGGTTCTGTTTTTGATCACTGTGTAACAATAATGATGACATTTCCTTTTTGTTTCTTTTCTTCTTTTCTAGACAATTTCATATATGGCAGAGAGAGTAGTTGGGACAGGTTCATTTGGCGTTGTCTATAAGGTACTGAAATTTAATCAAGCATGATGCTTCTGGTTTTCTTGTTCCTTCTGCATCTTTTCAGGAATGTCATCATCTCCTCTTTATATGATTCTTCTTGTTTATAGGCAAAGTGCCTGGAGACTGATGAAGCAGTTGCAATAAAGAAAGTGTTGCAGGATAAGAGATACAAGAATAGAGAACTTCAGATCATGCGCATGCTTGACCATCCTAATGTTGTTCACCTGAATCATTTTTTCTTTTCAACTACTGAAAAAGATGAAGTATATCTTAACCTTGTCTTGGAATATATGGCTGAGACTGTTCATCGCGTTACAAGGCATTATAACAGGATGAGCCACCACGTGCCAATTATCTACGTGCAACTGTATACATACCAAGTAAGTCTAATAACATTTCATTGGTATGTTCTACTTTGTATATTTGCATTTTCTTTCTTCTGGAATCATTTTGTTCTCTTTTTGTAGATTTGTCGCGCTTTGAATTACTTGCATCATGTAATTGGTGTGTGCCACCGCGACATTAAGCCACAGAATTTACTGGTGAGCTTTTTTTGCTCTTTCTCCTTATCACTTGGAAGGTGATTTAAGAAATCCTTTTATCAATGGATTTCTTTCTACCACTTGATGCTTAGGATTTTGTCCCTCTGTTGTATACATTTGACATTACTATCCTGTGTCATTTTAGTCATGATAGAGAAATAACAGATTGAATTAATTTTTTTACATGCTTTTTGAGGATTGGATTTATTAAACATGAAATCATATCCATCAGTTTGAGAAGGGTTTAAAAACAAATTTTCTTTGCTTTGCCCTGAATCGTGCTCCCATGATTGGTGCAGTACCTGTGGAAAGTTCTGTGATTTTTTTGTTTGCTACACCTGTACTTTTCTTAATGGTTTTCCTGTCCCCTATATGTTAGTGAATGATAATTACTTGAGGCCTTGATGCATTCTGCAGGTCAATCCACAAACTCATCAGCTAAAGATATGTGATTTTGGGAGTGCAAAGATGCTGGTATGGTTCTTTGTTGTTATTTTGAGGAAAAGTTAAAATATATCCTTCATGTAGAAAACTGATTATATGTTTATTTGCCTACTTTTAGGTGCCAGGGGAACCCAACATCTCTTATATCTGTTCACGGTATTATAGGGCACCTGAACTTATATTTGGGGCCACAGAATATACTACTGCCATTGATATGTGGTCCGTTGGTTGTGTCCTGGCTGAACTGCTTCTTGGACAGGTGGGCTTCTATATGAGCATGTTATCTATCCAATTCTTCTTGAGTTGAATATGGGGGATGTCAACCTTATGCTTTCAAGTAGTTTTATCTTCGCAAAAGAAATTTTAACATTCTCGCGCATGCAAGCCTATGGACTCTACACCAAAGATGTTTATTATGCTACATACACAATTTATCTAGCTTCTTTCTTTACAATCATGCATTCAGTAGTTCTAATGTACTTCGTCCAGTTGATAGGCAAATTACCAACTACTTTGTTATCTTTTGATGAATTTATTGTTTGGTTTGTGCAACTTTGATATGTGAGCTATTTTTGTATTTGTTTTCCTTTGGAATATAGCTAAGTAAATGCATGATAACATCTAATGTTTTGGATATTTTTGCAGCCGTTGTTTCCTGGGGAAAGTGGAGTTGATCAGTTGGTGGAAATCATCAAGGTTAACGGTTCTCCATATTTAGTTTTAGTTCTTTTTAATCTGACCTTTGTGCAACTTCTCAGCACTTTGTCTCATTTTGATATCTTAATTCAGGTTCTGGGTACTCCAACCCGAGAAGAGATAAAGTGCATGAATCCAAATTACACTGAATTCAAATTCCCCCAGATTAAAGCCCACCCCTGGCACAAGGTCCATAACTATATCAGAATGTCTTCGTCTTTTAGATGCTTGTTCAATAATTTCTCTGCAGGATAGCTAATTTTTGTTAGAACCTCCAGATATTTCACAAACGTATGCCTGCTGAAGCAGTAGATCTTGTATCAAGACTACTCCAGTATTCTCCAAATTTACGTTGCACTGCTGTAAGAATTATTGTAGATTCACGAACAAATAATTAAGCTTCGCATGTACATTTACTATTGTACTTTTATTGAGGAACCACTGAAAAATAGTTTCCTGGTTTCAGTTGGAAGCATGTGCTCATCCCTTCTTCGATGATTTGAGAGACCCAAGTGCATGCTTACCTAATGGGCGAGCTCTACCTCCTCTATTCAATTTTACTGCTCAAGGTGAAGCCTTTGTGCCTTTTCTTTTAAACCATTTCACTGAAGACTGTTTCTCTTCGCATTACTGATGCAAGTAACCTGCAGAGTTGTGTGGCGCATCTGCTGAACTGCGTCAACGTCTCATTCCAGAGCATGCAAGAAAAGAGAACTGATAAACATCCCGGTAGGCAATGCAACCTTAATGTTTGGATGCTTAGTCACCCATGCAAGCCAATCCCCTGTTCCATGAGCCAACCATCTTTACACCCTTATTGGTTATTTAAGAGAAAAGCAGTCGTAAAGGAAATAAGGGTTGGTTGTTAGTGTCCAGTGACTGGTGGAGCTTCAGATGATATGCATCCAGTGAATGGGGAGTGGATTAGCTAGTAGGGCAGTACCACAACTTTGTTTGTCTGGATCTGGTGTGTTGGTGTAATGCCTTTGTAAAAGAATGAGTCGTAGCATATGATGTTACGGTGGTCCCACATAATAGGTTTTGGGCAGCAGTGCTCATGCTGAATGGATCATTTAGATTAATTAGGATGTTCCATTGTATATGTTGATTGCTTTACCTTTGATGGTGCAATGAAATGAAAACAAAAAAAAAATCCCTGAGTTGTGTGCAACTTTCAAGTAACAGTTCCCTTTTTGATCCATATAGTTCTATCTGTAATGAGAATGCTACACAACTCCCTTTACCAATAATCTGCACAGGAACATTTTCCTTCCCTGAAGTGATGGAAACAATTTGAATCTCTCAAAATAATATAACGAGAATATACAGTGGAAATACATTTCATGGCAGTGTGACAGTCTCCACAAACCCTAAGATTCTTGAAGATACGAATTGGTGCGCCTCGTGGCAGACTGAGAATCCCAAAAGCAACAGCCAATTTCTCACTGTGGTATGATAATCCGAGCTCCTTAGCTTCCTCGTTTATGTCATGAAGTGCAGAGTTCATGTCTGGCACATAACCAGCTTTCCTGATCAACATCATAATCTCTTCAATCTTCAAATAGATATCAGCTATCAATGGATGGCTTCTGTCCTCTGCAAAAAAGGTATGTACATTGCCATTCATCTCCATCCAACTGCACCCGGGCTCCTTTCGAATTCCTCGTGATCTCATCAGTCTTCTGATTCTTGCAGCATCTTCCCATCTACAAGCTTTAGAATACATGTTTGACAACATGACATAAGGCACAGAATTTCTGGGTTCTAATTCAAAGAGGTTCTTAGCTGCCTTCTCTCCTAAATCCAGCTCCCCATGGACTTTACATGCGGCAAGTAGTGCCTTCCATACAGTTGCATCAGGTTCTACAACCATCTGACTCATTAGTTGTTGTGCCTCAACAAGTTTTCCTGAACGTGCCAAGAGGTCAATCATGCAAGCATAGTGCTCAGGACCTGGTTTAATCCCATAAACCTTATTCATTGTATCAAAGTAACGGCGACCTTTTTCAACAAGACCAGCATGGCTGCAAGCGAAAAGTAAGCCAACGAAAGCGACAGAATCTGGTCTTATACCGGCAGCAATCATTTGATCATAGAAACACACCGAGTCTTTTCCTCTACCATTTTGTGCATATCCAACTACCATTGCTGTCCAACTGATAACATCTCGAGTTCTCATGGATTCAAAAACTTGATTAGCATCTGTTATGCCTCCACATTTCGCATACATTGTGATGAGAGAATTATTGACTGATAAGGATGACCCAAGACCAGATCTGATCAGGATTGCATGAACTTGCAGCCCGAATTCTATAATTGTCAGCTCGGCGGAGGCACTCAAAACACTTGCAATAACAATCTGGTCAGGATGTATACGCTCAACCCTCATCTCACGAAATAGCTTGATAGCTTCTTCGTAAGCGCCATTATGCGCATATCCTGTAACTAAAGAGGTCCACGAGATGATATCTCTTTCAACCATCAGGTTAAACACAGTAAACGCACAATCTAGTTTTCCCTGTTTAGCGTACATGTCTACTAGAGCATTGCTCACGAGCTTGTATCCCCCAAAACCAGTTTTGATGATCAAGCAGTGGACACACGCTGCATTTTCCTTGTCCTCCATGAATGCAAGGGAGTTTAACACAGATGGGTATGTAAAGTTATCAAGTTTCATGTTTCTTGCATGCATTTTCCGGAACCAAGACACTGCTTCTCTTCCAAACCCATTCCTTGCACACCCTACGATCATGGAGTTCCAAGATATCTCATCATCAACCTCCATGCAATCCAATACCCTCATTGCACTGTCCAGGTCCCTGCATTTTGCATACATATCAATCAATGTACTCTGAACAAAAATATTAGCATCAAAACCACTCTTAACTATACAACCATGCACCTGAACCCCAAAATCAGGAGCCACAACCGCTCCACAAGCCGTCAAAATGCTTGGAAAAGTGAACTGGTTAGACTCAATTCCATCAGCTCTCATATCCTGGAAACATTTGATGGCACTGAAACTTTCCCCATTTTGAGCATAGCCAGTAAGCATAGCAGTCCAAATTGCACAATTTTTTCTGTCAGCCACTGCCTCGAAGAGATACTCAGCTTCAGAAACACATTTGCACTTCGCATACGCGTCAATTAGGGCAGTAACAACAAAAGCATTTTCACTAAATCCAGTCTTTGTGACGAACCCATGAATTTGCTCTCCTCTTTGTAGAGAACCCGTCTCAGAACACAGCCGAAGAACACTTCCCAACGTGTACTGTGTCGGCCTTTCTCCTTTAAGCTGCATTTCACAAAACAGCTCAAAAGCTTCATTCTCATAACCACATCTACAATATCCAGATATTAGACCCGACCAAGTGATCGAACTCTTCACTTTGGCCTCACGAAAAAGTCTGTCGGCTTCCACTAACCTCCCTGCATTGGCATAAGCGGCAATCATAGTGTTCCAAGCAAACTCATCCTTGTCAGGACATTCGTCGAACATCTGGCGTGCTTCCTGAATACGTCCCAATTTGGACAAACCATTGAGACGGCGATTGAATTCAACGTTCCAATCACAAAAGGCGCTCGATTTAGCAACAGCGACGGAATGCAAATACTGGGTCGTCTTTATATGACGAATAAAACAACGAGAACGAATCAAAATTCGAACTTTACGCATAACCAACTTTATCCTCGTACAGGCTCAGAAGGTTCAAACTTCAGAGAGCGCTATTTGGTTCTACCTTCTTCCATTAGCACATGGCTGAGTCAGGAATTGATTTCGGCGGAGAGTAGCTTGGAGGAGTTACGAGGCGAGAATGTGATCCGACAGGACAGATAGACCCGGAACTCCAGATAATTTAATGCAAGACAAAACAAACAGGTGTCGCCTTCTCGCTTTGATATTCAAACAGGTCCCCATTTAAAGTCATTACAAGAAATTGTCTTTGGCTAAAATGGCACCCACTTGTCAGATCAACCATAATTGCGGAGAAGCCATCTCTTCTTCTTCTTACAGCATTTTTAATTCTCTCACATTAGTATAAGAAGAATCGGGAGAATCAAATCCACACAAGATCATGATATGATATAACTGTCTCTGTCGTACATACCAAATCATTCCACAGATTTCCATATATATATATATGCGTGTGTATGTATTTAGTTGTACGGAATTCGAATAGTTTTATCTCCGTGATTTCCCGATACGAAATGCACGCTCCTGCCTCCGGCATCGACGACACCTCGCCTCTCCTCAGGAGCCGTCGACGCCAGCCACAGCCCCTCCGTTGCGCGGCTGCTCGCTTTCTCCGGCAAGCGAGCAGCCGGCGGATGTTACTTCGCGAGCCCTCCGTCCGGGTCCGCGAAAACGCGGCGGAGCAGCTTGAGGAGAGACAGAGCGATTGGGCCTACTCGACGCCTATAATTGTTCTCGATTTGCTGTGGAATTTGGCGTTCATGGTGGTTGCTGTGGTGGTCTTAGGGTTTAGCGTGAAGGAGAGTCCTGTGGTGCCTCTGAGGTTGTGGGTAATTGGGTATGTTTTGCAGTGTTTCTTTCATGTTGTTTGTGTGGTTCACGAGTATAGAAGGAGGCGTGAAGAAAGGAATGTGAGCGAGAGTTGGGGGATTGGAAATTCCAGCTATGGGTCAGTGAGTGATGGAGGGAATTCGATCGATTATGGGACTTGGCAACGAGGCAGTGACGAAGAGACTAAGTAAGGTTTTGACTTTTGCGTTTCTATTGTTGTTTATCAAGTGTTTGTGAAAATGTCGAGTCGGACAAAAAGTATCAATTTTCAAACCTCTTGGGAGTTAAAGTTAAGAAGCTTTGGTGTTACTGTTATGCATTCTTATCTTTAATCAAAGAAGAAAAATGAGAACTTTCCCTGTTAGGGAGTGGCTGAAGTAGTAGAACATGAGGAACACTTGTCTTGGATTCGCGTTTGCTGCACTTCTTATGACTTCTGGCTAAAAGGCGTGGATTGGCTTTCTAATATGTGATTTGTAGGCTGTTGCATGCACCTTAAACTTTTGTGCTATTAGGAATCCTTTATTGGGTTGCTTGAACTGAGAGGTGATATAAGGGATTTAAGATGTGGTGGTCCTTGTTTGTTGCAGTATTACGAAGCAACTGGAATCTGCAAATACGATGTTTTCGTTTATCTGGTGGATCATTGGGTTCTACTGGGTTTTCTCTTGTTATCAAACTCTGAAGCATGATTCACCTCAGCTTTACTGGTTTGTTTAATTTCACTCTTTCAGCATTCTGGTTTTGTCTAAAGGAAACATTCCCTTTTTTCTGCAAGTTTATTGAATTGATAATTGGTCTCCTTTGCAGGATTTGTGCTTCATTCCTTTTTCTTGATGTTGTCTTCATAATTATCTGTATAGTTATTGCATGTCTGATTGGTCTTGCTATATGCTGCTGCCTTCCTTGTATACTTGGCGTCTTATATGCAATGGCAGATCGGGTAATTTCCTTTCTCTGGTTCTCTTTCAAGACATTGCAGTGGATGGAGAACACCCAAATTAAGTGCTAATTCTATGTTTGGCTCGAGTGTAACTGGAGAGTCTGGGAGCTAATTGCAGTTTTGAAAAGTAGACAAATCTTATGCTAAAGAGTTTGCATTTCGCTGGGTCTATATAATGGGAAAATAGTAGGGCATCTACTCATGAATATTAATGTTCAGATTTGTAAGTAGTTGAACTTGGTGAATAATCTTTGCATCAAGTCTTTGATCTTGTTTGCTTTTCCTTCTGCTCATTTTGGATGATTAAGTTGTTTTAAGCAGTTGGCATCTTGAAACTGGAAATATTGAAATTTATTCACCTTATTAGATAAAGTTTGCAATTGCTTAATGTTTGAGTATAGGGGTACTTGGATCTTGTGTTTGGTATCAAATCTACTGTTAGGTTGCTCAATAGGAGGTCTACAAAATCTGAGGCAAATCCTTACATTGATAAAATTATCCATCTATTCCTCTTTCGGACTATGAGATATGCATAAATCTGTCAAAAACATCTGTAATAACTTTATTTGACATTCACCACTAATTTTGAATTAGGTGGGAGCAACTAAAGAGGAGATCGATCAATTGCCAAACTTCAACTTCTGCCGGATAGGGGACGATGAAAAGGTTAATGGCGAAATTCAAGAATCGTTTGGAGGGATTATGACTGAATGTAACACAACTACACCTGCCAAACGTCTTCTTTCTCATGAGGATGCTGTAAGTGGTTGAATCACAGAAATGTTGTTATTAGTATGTACTACATATCGCTCGCTTAGCTGATCTAGACCAAATCTTGGGTGCTGATATAGCCAACTTGTGAATTGTATTAGAGAAAGACAATTAATAATCACTGGAGACACCATGACTTGCAGCCTGCACGAAATGAAGCTCGGTGGCACAATTCCATTCAGGGCCATGGGATCCTTGTACAGATTCTTGGTGGCAGAACCAAGCTTCACTTAGTTGGAAATTCTCTCTTTTACCTTCCTGCTAGTTATTGGCAATCCTGAAATTTTATTTATAGCTGTAAAATGCCATGAAGCTGCCGTTCATTGTACCAAAACTATGCTCCGACTTAGGTGCTGTCCTGTTTCTTCTCACCTTCGGCCTTGTTATGTGATAAATCTGGCATCTTGAGAGCTTAATGGATCTTGAAATCTTTCTGCATTTTAATGCCACGGTGCCCCTTTGTCTTGCACGCTTTTCTCCAGCTGCCTATGACATAACCTTTGTTCTAAACTACAGGAATGTTGCATTTGCCTCTCAGCTTATGACGACGGAGCTGAACTTCGTGAGCTTCCGTGTTGCCATCATTTCCATTCTATGTGCATAGACAAATGGCTTCACATTAACGCAACCTGCCCGCTATGCAAGCTCAACATTTTGAAACCCAGCAACCTCAGCGGTATTGACAGAGTGTAGCGGAATCAGATTCAGTCTGTGGGGTTTAGTACCCATTTTCAATCCTAAGTTTTCCCTTCAGCATCTCCTTGGCATCAACACAATTTGACAGAGGTGCCATTCTTGACAAGAGCAACCTCAGGAGATATTCCGCCAGAGAGGGCTTCTTTTGTCTTTATTGGGATTAATGTACATGTTCCTGCAAGTATATAACTTTAGCGGGGAAGTGAATGACATATAGGGAATAGCCTAGTCTGCTAATGATATATGTAGACACCATTTCAGTATTTCTGAAATAACTCACAAGACTAGAACAACGCTGGAATATGTAGACACCATTTCAGTATTTCTGAAATAACTCACAAGACTTTAGAACAAAGCTGGAACGTTTTCAGTTTCTGTCACTACTCGTAAGAACTGGTTGACACTGCAAAATTGTATACTTTGAGAAGAGAAATGGATTATTTCGTGTTAAAAGGGAAAATGTTAATTTTGAGCTCAGATGCGCTTATATTCTTCTGGAAATCAGACGGTTGTGACGAGCCCTACCCGTCACGCGGGCGCAGTTGTCCTCACAGCTCACCATGCACCAGCCGGGAATCGAACCCGGGTCTGTACCGTGGCAGGGTACTATTCTACCACTAGACCACTGGTGCTTCGTGCCACCTTCTCGTGTCAAGATTTAAATAATCCTTTAACCATAAGTCTACGTCCAATTTCCAGTCTACCAAAATTGATCAGGTCTGGCCAAAAATTCTAAATTCAAAAACAAAAAAGTTTTTGTGTTTGAATTTAGAATTTTTGTTGGTTAGAAGTTTAATTCTTTTATATTACTATTCTTACTCTTTTTAGAATTGATTTATGAAGACTTATTTATAACGACGTTAGTTTTATCGTTATCATTACTGTTAGTAGAGATGGTTACTGTTAATTTAGTCGTTAATTAGTAGGTTTTATTTTCAGCTTAAATGTATATAAGACTGAATAAGACATTTTTTAGCTGAGTAGCAAATACCTAGAAAGTTCCTTCATTTTTGTGGTCTTCCACACGATAGTGGATTTGTTCAATTTAGTCTAATAAGGCATGAAAAACAAAGGAGTCCGATAGTGGTTGTAAGCTTGGAATGATGAGAAACAGTTGTGTTTGAAAAGTTGAAGAGCGTGAGAAACATTAAAGGGGAGGAGACGAATTGAATGCGTCTTTGGTACAGGGTCTTAGGTTGTTGTCCTAACATGTTCTTGTCTTCTATCACTAGGAAACTTCATCCGCAGATCGTGGAAGTCAATTTCTGCCATATTAGTAGGTTTCCCCTTGGAATCCCAGGTCTTTGTTTGATTCATTTTCTGAATTGAACGTGGGGAGGGGAGTTCCGATGAGGTTACCTTCTTTCTCTAGATGTAATGTTGATGACCAAGGGAAGTAGTAACTGGGTTTTATGAAAAATAACTCCAAAGCTGAAATAAGACCAGCCATTGTCAATTCCAAAGCTGGTTTGTCAATTCATAGAAGAGGAATATTCATTGTTTTAGGTTTCCATAGTCTCTTGGACTTTGGTTATTTGAAGGACGTAGGGATGGGAGTAAAGACTAGGGACGTAGTTCTATTGTATTTATTTTGATTTTTAAAAAAAATAAAAAATATAGATTAGGTCGAGTCGAGTAGGACTTGATCCGAACTCGGGGTCGAGGAGAAGCTGTCGGATTGGACCCAAGATTAGGGATGACAATGCTAGCCCTCGCCAAATATTTAAAAATAATTTTAAAAAAATAAAAAATAGATCAATTTATTTTTTTAATTAGATCGAGGTATGAGTTATTTAGGCTCAGGTTTATCCGATATTCAACTCTTGTAAATAAAACAATGCTATTTTATTTAAAATAATTAAGTCTCAAGCTATTATAGGATTGGGCAGAAGTTCTTAGCCGAGCTTGAGATTGGGTGAACCCCACTTATTTTTGCTAGTAAAGAAATGCTGAATATGTAAATAAAAATTAGCTTGATTTAGGAATAGTAGTTTGAGTCTGCTAGGAGTTTTGTAGGTTTTATTGTGATGGACAAAAATAGGAAAAATTTAAATTTATACATCAAAATGTCTTTTTTTAGGTAAAGGACGTTGCGTCGGGAGTCAAGATACATTAGATTTATAAATAACAATTAATTTGATTTAGGGATGATAATTTGGACGATTACAAGTTTTTGTCGTCATTGATAAAAATTAAAAATTTTTAAATTTACAAATTAAAAAAATGTTGGTTTTAGTAATTATACCAAAACGATCCTATTTTTCTTCATTTAAACCTAGATCAAAGCTTAATCAACTGAATTTATTGATTTCGTATCTGATTTAGTCCAATTGAATTTCATTTTCATTGAATTAATGACGAAATATAATTTGAATTTCACATTAAATCAAACTCTTAATTACCAAGTACCAACAATTTGAATGTCAGATTTCTAAGCTGACAAAGGATGTTTGAATACATTGAATGTTGATGCCTTCCATTCAATTCGTAACCAACTACGAGTAAAAAGCTTCTTTTTTCTAAAAGAAAAAATCAGTTTAATTAATATATAAATTAAAGTTTATCAACTTTAATTGTACACTTAAATACATATCGGACATGGCCTTTCTATCCGGTAGTGGTAAAAGTACGTACTATTGAGTTTTATCAAAATTTGGATTTCTTTGTAATTTTTATTGGGTGGTGTTGATGTTATTGTTAATAACCAATTTTAAAGTGTTTAATTTTTTAATTTTAAATTTTGGTGTATAAATTTAAAATTTTCATATTTTTGTCAATTATAATAAAACTTACAAATTTTTATTTGTAAGTTTTATTGAATTCGTTTAAAATTGTATGCGTCTAAATGATTTAGGCATAAGATCAATTTTTATATATGCCCGATGATCTTTAAATGTTAAGAATGATACAAATCTTAAAATTTTTACATATATTATGACAATATATGATAATATGTATTATCTAGGATAAACGATGATTATCTTTATTGATGAATCATGGTACTGTCTTAATACAGCAAATTTATATGTGATTTATAATTATAAAAACAATATTTGATGGAATTATTATTATTATTATTCATATATGAGAATAATAATAATAATAATAACATTTAATTAATATATAATCTGAAGTTTAACAACTGTGAGGCAATTGTGCAATTGTAAATATGACGATGATGATGATAATTAGCGCTAATTAAGCGCCATTAACCCACCAAACGGGAACTCCTGTTACAACTTCACCATGCTCACTCTCACCACTTGGCATGGCCAATGTCTTCGAGGTACAGGAGGAGGAGGAGGACGACGTTTCACGCATCTTCTTCTTCCGCTGGGTGGACCAGCTTCTAGTTGGTTCCATTCTCACCGAGACATTGATAATGCCATTCCGA
>JANIJH010000004.1:2899384-2915924 GCA_024520975.1 Erythroxylum areolatum
GCATTGGCATAACCATTACCAGCTTCTCGTTCCATGAAGGAGAGCTTCCTCCTTCAAAGTCTGCCTTTGTGGATTTGTTGTTAAAAGGGTCGGTCTTCACTACAAGAAAGGTGTTTCTTTTCACTGGTTTTTTATCAAGACTCAACTTTTCTGCAGAGAAGATGACGATCTCTAGAGTGAAGAACGCCATAGATATAAAGTAGAACGCCAATCACTTTAAAGAGTATTAAATATTAATCAGTAGACTTGTGAAGAGAAGAAAAGAGTAAGATGACGAGTGCTTTAACTGAGGCTTAATCGTTTCTTTAAATGCGATGAGAGCCGGCGTGTTTACGGCTACGAAAAGGACATGGCGAAGCCCGAGTGGTCTCTGACGTGTGATGTGATCGATTGTTAGCTGAGGAGCGTTGGATAGTTGAGAGACATACTACGTGTCGTTGTATTGTAGCGTGTTTCAACTTCAACGTTTGTCAAAGGTTTTAAATTATAATATAAATGGCGGATTAGAATGGTTACAGCTGTAAGCAATAATTGCTATAAAATATGATAACTATCTATGGAGGGTAATATAAGGAGAAATGAAAGCTATATTTATTTTTATATAAATATATTAGTAAAGGAAGATGTGTTTTAACTTTTAAGTGAAAACCACATAAAAAAGCTACCTATTCCAATTTTTAATTTATTATTACTTTTTAATATATTAATATTTAAAGGGTGGTTCCAACTTCGAAGAAAATCAGACAGCTTGCCTTTCTTGTTTGACCTCTAAAATTTGCAGCTGCCTGTGAAACCTGCTAGAAGAATTTGATTTAGTCCGGGACTGTTGAGTAAAGACCCATTCTTTTAGTTTGTAAGAGCTTTTAGCTGTTGATTTTATCTCAACTACTTAGCAATATTTGTGGTATGTTCTTTTTCTTTCTTGTTATTTGTAAGGCTATTAAAAGCCGCGTTCAGTTTCAATAAGATGATCACTTAAAATCCCAATTGCTTATTTGTCTGGTTTAGTTATTCTACTGCTAAACCTTATAATTGATATCAAAGCCTCCAATGGGCTTTGTAGAAAAGGAAGTAGCAATTTTCGAGTGATCAAACACAGAGAGTATGAGTGAAGACAAAACTTTAATAAAGATTCCTCACTTCGATGGTTACTATGATCACTTGAGTGAACAGGTGGAAAATTTACTTAGAGCAAAGGGTCTATGGAGCTTGGTGGAGAATGGTTTTACATAGCCAGTAGATAGAAGGAGATTGACTGAAGCATAATAGGTGCAACTTAAAGATGCTAAAACCAAAGATCACCAAGTCAAGCATTACCTCTTCCTGGCAATTGATCGAATTGTCTTTGAACAAATCTTGGACCGTCGCACAGCCAAGATTGTTTGGGACGCAATGAAGCTGAAGTTCGGTGGAAATCTAAAAGTGAAGAAATCTCTTCTTAACGCATTAAGGAGAGAGTTTGAGGTTCTAGAGATGAAGAAGGATGAAACCATCATTGATTATTTTGCAAGAGTGATTATGGTTTCCAATAAGATGAGGAGCAATGGAAAAGATATGTCAGACAGGAAAATTGAAGAAAAAATCCTACGCACCCTAACTAAAAAATTTACATATGTTGTAGTATCCAACGATGAATTACAAAGTTCGTTAGTGGTGCATGAACAAAAATTTTGACGGCCCAGCAATGATGATGAGGATCAAGTTCTGAAAGTCGAAAGCCAGTCAGGAACAAGTAACAAAGGGAAAGGAACTTACAGAGGAAGAGGATGCAGAAGAGGAAGATCAACTTTCAACAAAGCAATCGTCGAATGTTATAAGTGTCATGACTTAGGTCATTTTCAATATGAATGTCCAAAGTTGAATAAGGAAGCGAATTATGCAGAGCTAGAAGAAGAGGATGAACTGTTGTTAACGGCCTATGTAGAACTGCATGAAGCAAAAAGGAGTGATGCGTGGTTTTTAGACTCTGGTTGTTCAAACCACATATGTGGAAATGAAGGTATGTTTTCAAGCTTAGGCACAACCTTTACTCATACTGTCAAGCTTGGAAATAATACAAGAATGAAAGTTATTGGAAAGGGAGTTGTGAAATTAATTTTACAGGGAGTCTGGTACACTGTTGGTGATGTGTTTTGGATACCCGAACTCAAAAATAATCTCTTGAGCGTCGGACAGCTTCAAGAAAAAGGAGTAGTAGTGCTCTTCAAAGATGGTGTGTGCAGTATTTTTCATCGACAAAATCATTTATGAGTGCAAACCGGATGTTCATTTTGCTTGCTGAACCATCTGCCATAACAGACGAAGGAAGATGCCTCCAAGTTTCAAACACAGATCAGTCAACACTTTGGCATTATCGTTATGGTCATCTCAGCTATAAAGGCTTACGTATGTTGAATCATAAAAACATTGTGGAAGGCTTACCGGAAATTGTAGCTCCAAGCACCACTTGTGAGGCATGTATGAAAGGCAGGCAACATCGGACTCCAATAACTAAAAAAAGTCAATGGAGAGCAACTGAAAAATTGAGTCTTGTTTATGCAGATCTGTGTGGTCCTATTACACTAGCTTCGAGTAGCCAAAAAAGGTATTTATTGTGCTTTATAGATGATTTTCCTAGGAAAGCATGGACTTATTTTCTCATAGAAAAATCAGAAACATTTTATCACTTTAAATGTTTCAAAATATTGGTGGAAAAGGAAATTGGAATGCCTATAAAATGCTTAAGAACAGATAGAGGAGGATAATTCAACTTTGAAGAGTTCAATGATTTTTACAAACAACATGGAGTGAAAAGATAATTGACCACAGCTTATACTCCACAACAAAATGGAGTGGCCGAACGCAAAAATCGCACTGTGATGAACTTGGTAAGAGCTATGCTAATAGAGAAGAAAGTACCTAAGAATTTCTGGCCTGAAGCAGTCAAGTGGACAATTCACGTTTTGAATCGATCACCTACCCTTGCAGTAAAAGATATGACACCAGAAGAGGCTTGGAGTGGAGAGAAATCATTATTCAATTATTTCCGAGTTTTCGGATGTGTGGGACATGTTCATATTCCATATGCTAAGAGGAGCAAACTTGAAGATAAAAGTGAGATCTGTGTTTTATTTGGAGCTAGTAGCGAATCCAAAGGGTATAGAATGTTTGATCTAGTAGCAAGAAAAATTATAGTGAGTCGTGATGTAGTTTTCGAAGAAGATCGTGAATGGGATTGGAAAAATTTTGAAGGTGAACAACTAACGGAATTTGACTGGGGAAAAATATTGAAATTGAAGAGAACATAGCTAAAGAAGGAGAAATCACAGAGGAGCTGATTGAACCAGCTTTGCCGACTGAGCCAGCTGCTGAAATTAATTTTAAACCAGCTGCTGAAATTGATTTTCCAACAGTCACTGTACCAGATTTGGCAACAAGGGAGGGCAGAAATCGACGTCCACCTGTATGGTTAGCAGATTATGTTTCTGGTGAAGGTTTGTCTGAAGAAGATGAAGCAAACATGGCATTCTTGATGATATCAGATCTTGCAAACTTTGAGGAAGCTGTCAAAAGCCCAAAATGGAGATTGGCCATGGATGAAGAAATCAAATCCACTGAAAAAAATCAAACATGACACTTAGTGGTTCTACCCACTGGTGCAAAGAAAATAGGAGTAAAATGGATTTATAAAACCAAGCTAAATGAGCTTGGAGAAGTTGACAAATACAAGGCGAGATTGGTGGTGAAAGGCTACACATAGGAGCATGGAATTGATTATACTGAAGTGTTTGCACCTGTGGCCAGAATGGATACTGTGAGGATGAGCATAGCTTTTGCGGCTCAAAAAGGCTGGAAACTTTATCAATTAGATGTCAAGTCAACTTTTCTACATGAGGAGTTGAAGGAAGATGATTTCATAGAACCATCGAAAGGCTACGAGAAAAAGGGAAATGAGCAGATGGTGTACAAGCTACAAAAGGCTCTTTATGGATTAAAACAGGCATCTAGGACTTGGTTTAGTCGAATAGAGTCCCACTTTATCAAAGAGGGATTCAAAAGTAGTTCCAGTAAGCAGACACTCTTTGTAAAGAGGAAAGGGGGTAAAATTCTTATTATGAGCATTTATGCTTATGATCTTTTGTTTACCGGTGATGATGAAGAATTATTGGTAGAATTTAAAAATTCTATGAAGAAGGAGTTTGATATGACTCACTTAGGCTAGATGAGCTTTTTTCTTGGAATTGAGGTATTACAAAGATCATATAGTATTTTTAAATGTCAAAGGAAGTATGTAGCTAAAGTTTTAAACCGATTTGGGATAGAGAATTACAATTCTGTTTGTAATCCCATTGTCCTAGGACAAAAGATTGGCAAAGATGAAAATGGCACAAAGGTGGATGCAACTTTGTACAAACAGATAGTGGGAAGTCTGATGTATCTCACAGCCACTCGTCCTGATCTCATGTTTGTTGTAAATCTGATTAGTCGTTTCATGGCATGTCCTACACGGTAACATTTTGCAGCAGTTAAAAGGGTCTTAAGGTACTGTGAACTATGGCGTGTTCTACAAAAAAGGAGGAGTTAGTGATTTGATTGGATTTACTGATAGTGACTATGCGAGCGACATGGAAGATAGCAAGAGTACTTTAGGCTACGTGTTTATAATGAGTGGAGGAGCAGTAGCTTGGTCATCTTGAAAGCAGCAAATAGTCACCTTATCGACTACAAAAGCTGAGTTTGCTGCAGCTGCTGCATGTGCGTGCCAAGCTATTTGGATGAGGAGGATACTCAAAGAAATTGGTCATTCACAAACGGAAGGAACAAAGCTAATGTGTGATAATGCTTCAACTATTAAGCTATCTAAAAATCCAGTTCTACATGGTCGTTCCAAGCACATAAGGGTAAGATTTTATTTTCTTAAGGATCTTATTAAAGAAGGAGCTATTAATTTATTGTTTTGTGGTACTCGAGATCAACTTGCTAATCTGTTGACAAAGCCTCTCAAGTTGGAAGCATTTCAGAAATTGCGTGAAGAACTTGGCATGTACGCTATTTCAGACTTGAACTAATTAGTTTGAAGCATTTCAGAAATTGCGTGAAGAACTTGGCGAACTTGGTGTGTACATTATTTTAGACTTGAACTAATTCTTGACAAAAGAAATAAGTTCAAGGGAGGGATTGTTAGAAGAATTTGATTCAGTCAAGGACTGTTGAATAAATACCTATTCTTTTGGGTTGTTAGAGTTTTTAGCTGTTGATTTTATCTTAACCACTTAGCGTTATTTGTGGTATGTTCTTTTTCTTTCTTTTTATTTGTAAGGAGATTAAAAGCCACGTTGAGTTTCAATAAGATGATCACTTAAAATCCCAATTGTTTATGTGTTTGGTTTAGTTATTCTACTGCTAAACCTTACAAAACCGTACTCCAAAGTTTTGGGAACATCACTGTTCACACGACAAATCCCATTTCGTGTTGTGTTCTCTGAAATTTTGGTCAATCAGGGAGATAAAAACACTAAATACTACCATACGGTCACAGCAGCCAGAAGACAGAAAGTGCGCATTATCTCACTACAGGACGAAAATGGCAACGGTAGTTCGATCCCAGCGAGTTTCCGTCATATAGCTAAGACTTTCCTTGAAAAACTGTGCACGACAGATCATTCGACCCCTACGAAACTTTTACTCGACTACCTTTTTCCTTTACTCTCTCACAGGGCTACGAATGACCTGAAATGCCTAATTCTTCTTGAAGAAGTCAAGATGACTTTCTTTGATATGGCGCCTAATAAGACGTTAGGATTTGATGGGTTTAATGCTTTATTATTCCAATCCCAATGGGACATCATAGGGTCTTCTCTGATGCGCTTTATCCAGAAAATTTTTAGATATGAAGTTTGAGAACCGGAGTTGAATCGTACTATTTTGATTCTCATACCAAAGATTCCCTCCCTAAAGTCGATCACGTAGTTAAGGCCTATCGCTTTGTGTTTAGTAATTTATAAAGCTATTACCAAGATTGTCGTTAACCGACTGAAGCCTTATCTAGATAACCTTATAGTCCCGAATCAATGCAGCTTTGTGCCAGGGAAATTGATCGTCGATAATATTATTATTGCCAAAGAGATCATCCTTATCATGAGAAGGAAATCAGGAAAGAAATGGATTCTTGCTATCAAGGTGGATCTAGAAAAATCTTACGATAGGCTTTCTTGGGACTTCATCTAAGACACCCTCGTAGATATAGGGCTTCTTGATTCATTGATCAAACTTATTATGAAGCACGTTTCATTGATGTCTATACAAGTGAATTGGGACGGGGAACTTAGTGACGCATTTACTCCTTTTAAAGGTATTCAACAAGGGGACCTGCTATCACCTTATCTTTTCGTACTATGTATGGAACGACTGAGTCACTTAATCAATACTTTTATTTCACAAGGAAGTTGGAAGATTATTAAATTAAGCCAAAAAGGCCCCCCTTTATCGCACTTGTTTTTACTGATGATCTCATTTTGTTTTCCGAAGCTTCATTCAACCAAGTCTCTGTCATTTGCGACACCTTGAGTATGTTTTCTGTGGCCTCGGGGTAATGGGTTAGTCAAGACAAATCATGCTGTTGTTACTATAAGATTGTCCACCATTTAGTAGCGCGCATTTTGAGCAGAGAGTTGGGCTTTAAACAGATGGCAGACTTAGGATGCTATAGTGCCTCTATTACATGAGAGAGTCGATAAAAGAACATACCAATATCTAATTGACAAAGTGCAACAATGCCTCTCAGGATGGAAGGAAATTTGATCCAATCAGTTATATATGCTCTTCCTACTTTTACAATGCAGACAGTCTGTCTTCCTCGGAGTCTATGCGAAGATTTGGAGAAAATTATGCGAAATTTTCTGTGGGGTTCTTTTATTGGCAATTGAAAGATTCACCTAGTTCACTAGGACAAAGTTTGCCAACCTAAAGAGTTGGGTGGTCTTGGTATTTGCAAAACTAGAGCCACCAATGATGCCTTACTTACAAAGCTAGGATGGGCACTGCTTTCTAAGCCTAAAGCTTGATGGGTGCAAATTCTTTCTGCTAAATACAATTTTGATGTCAACAACATCCCTTCTTCTATTAATGCTACTAGAGGCTCTATGATTTTGAAAAGTATCAAAGCTATCTGGCACAACGTAATACAAGGAATGAAATGGTTGATCTGTGATGGTTCCAAGGCTCGTTTTTGGTTGGATCCTTGGGTTGCAAATTTGGGACCTCTTTTATCCCATGCAAATGCTCCTATCCCCCAATCCGCCTTTGATCTACATGTTCAACACTTCGTGGATAATACAGGTAACTAGATTTGGGATGAGTTCTAATCTCTGCTCCCTTCCTCTATTTGCATGTCTATTGCGGGAACTTTTCCCCCCAAGCCTTATTTAGGGACTGATAAGCTAATCTGGGGACTATCGGAGACTGGTCAATTCACTAGTGCATTGGCATGTTCTATGATTATGGAGCACATCAACTATTATTCTAGTGGATTTTGGAAGCAAGTGTGGCACTGCCCCGACCCTTAACACATTCACTTATTTATTTGGCTCCTCACGCAAGATCATCTACTCTCTAATCAACAACGCTTTCGCAAACATCTAACTACGAGTGTTGAGTGCTATCATTTCCATACAGAAGAATCCTCGCTAAATGTTATGCACGATTACACCAAAGCGCATAGTTTGTGGCGTACATTCCCTCTACAAGTCACCTCTCTTGATTTTTTTAAATTTAAACACTCATGATTAGCTTGCTCTGAACCTTCAAAAGCATCGACTGGTTTTCGGCCTTGATTGGTCATTTATCTTTGGGACCGCAAGTTGGTTTCTATGGTCTTAGATGAATATGACCCTTTTTGATGACTAGTTCTCGTGCCTGCTTTCCCCTGCATCTCTTGTCCTGGAGTATGTTCATTGGATTCAAAAAGCTTAAGTCTAGCAAGGTAGAGCTTATCTTGATTATAGACCTCGGTACGAGGAATTCATTGGCTAATGTCCACCTAATCATGGTTGGGCAAGACTGAATATAGATGGGGCGTGCAAAAGCTCAACTCGTCGGCCACAGCAAGTGGCCTTATTCGTGATATCTCTTATGCTTGGCTTGACGGCTTTGTACAGCATATTAGCTGGTGTTTCTCTGTCTCTGCAGAACTCTGAAGAGTTTTTTCGGGTCTGAACCAAGCTTGGGACCTTGGTTATTGTCGTGTGGAGTTAGAAATGGACTCTCTAGTAGTAATGAATATCCTGTCCGATTCAACTACACGGACATTGTCACTTAACCCCCTAGTCATGGGTATCAACGAGTTATTTACGCGAAACTGGGTAGTCTTACCTCACCATAATTACAAGGAGGGAGATCGGTGTATCGATTGACTCGCCAACTTTGCTGTAAATTTTGGGCTCAGGATTACCACTTTTGATAATGCACCTATAAGGTGTCTCTCAATCCTTCTAGAGGATATGATTGGGATTAGCCTCCCTAGACTAGTCATGTAATTTGTCTCGTTTTTTCTCCATCATAATAAAAAAAAGGTCAATCATTCCTAAGATCAGTTCTCTTATTCATATTTTATTAAATCTTATCCACATTGTTAGGATTTATTTTAGATATATCCTATTTTTATTTTTGGCATTTTTATTGGATTTGGGACATACCATATATATTGAAGATTGCCCTCCTTTGGAAGTAGATGTTGTTTGGGATTTGAATTAGAATAATTCACGGTAGTTGATTTTCTCTCTAATACTATCCTTATTTGAGATGGACTCTTCTAAAGGAAATTGAGTAGATTGCGTGAATATTGTGGATTTGGGATATTGCTTCTATGGATGACATGGCATATTGGGGTAGGGCATCCTTATTCTGTATTCCGTATTGCTTTGCTAATTTTGTGTAGTGAATAACCGAGTGGGGATCTGGCTTTGTTGCTGCTGCGTTGTTGGGCAGTTTTGGCTGCTGCACTGTTGAGCTTTGTTCACTTGATTGAGTTAACTTTTGTGAAGTTTTTGCAGCAGCACAGTTACGTTATCTTCATCTTCAGCAAGCAGTCCAAGTGTTAGGGGAGTTGATGTTTTTTGCTGGGTGATTTAAGTTGATTGATATGTGCAGTACAATGATAGCTTTGTCATAGATCAATGCATATAGTGTTGGTGCTGTCTCTTGGTTATGTTGGGTGAAAAATTTCAGATCTGAAATTGTTGCGTTCCTGTTTTATTTGTCTTTGTTTTTGAGTAGAAATAGTTAGGAAAATCCTCTGACGAGGTTAATACGAGTTGGTCGTGTTATTGGGCGTGAAGATCTTTCACGGATAGTTAGGTTGTGGGTCGGTTACATAGATTGGGTCTTACAGGGTAGATCAATCTGGTGTAATTTTTGTGAACTACAGTGAAAAAATTTAATCCGGGTGAGGGCCTCGCAGACGTAGGCAAAGTGTGCCGAACTGCGTTACCAAACGTCGGTGTTTTTGGTGCTTTGCTTTTACGATTATTGATTTACTCGTGCGGAAAAAATTAATTTTGGACAGTCTGCGATTTTATTAACGATTTAATTTTCTCACACATATTTAAATATATGGATGAAAGTTAATATAATAAATTTGGAACAGAGTAACTAGAACAAAGGATTTGATATGATCGTTCTATTATACGCACATCAATAAAAAGGAACGTGCACAGTTAATTATAGCTCAACCTAGCCAAAACATTACCTTTCCAGATCTCAACAAAATTCATAATAAAATATTTTAGCCATTCTTATTTTAAGGTTTAAAAGATTCAACAATTCCTATCCCCATCCTACGCTTGGCAAGGGCTAGTTTAGGCTTGGACCTAGGGCTCGATTGAGTTTGAGGCTCCTAATCAAAGCCCACACTTGATCAAACTTAAGAGACCTGAAGTCCGATTAAATCCGAGTCAAATTCGATTAGGTTTTTAATAAAATTTGCAAACGTACTCGTTTTAAAAAAATTCTAAATCCAA
Organism: Erythroxylum areolatum; assembly: GCA_024520975.1. Lineage (NCBI taxonomy): Eukaryota > Viridiplantae > Streptophyta > Magnoliopsida > Malpighiales > Erythroxylaceae > Erythroxylum > Erythroxylum areolatum. Next base: position 2,909,380 of record JANIJH010000004.1, read on the forward strand.
CTTAAATTCTAGTCAATTATGATAAAACCTGTTAATTTTCGACCAAACTAGACTGGTTTGGATAAAAATTGTCATTCCTACCCCATCCCCAACGAAGCGTTTTCATCATTCAAAACCTTACCGCAGCAACAAGACATTCCTATGGTCGCATCCCTCGAAACATTTGTATAAATTTATATTTTATTAAGGGCAGTCGATTATTACATATACTTTTATAATTCTCAAAGTTAGCGTGTGAGATTTACCTTTTAGCCACTTGCAGTAGAATAAAGTTATCCAAAATACATATTAATTTACTTAAAAGTAACAATTATATTATTTAAAAAATCATATGAAAAGGAGACTTCATAACTCTGTATTAATATTAAAAAATGACTATGAATTGACTTGAATTTAATATGATTTAAAAATATATATAAATTGTTGTATATATATTTTATAATATAGAAGACCTTTCACATTATGTACCTATAGTACACTCACCCACCAACACGCTCCTCCATTTCACCTTCAGAAAACTCTATTATCAACATGTAGTATTAAAATCATACGACTTAATGCCTCTTATATCAGCTTTATAGCTGTAAAATTTTTTTAGAAAAGTTTTTTTAAACAGTTAATTGACTATTTGACTGTCAATTAAAAAACAGCTTTTTTGAAAGAGTTTCATATAATAGACTGTTTGGCAACATAAAAATAAAAGCACTTTTATTAATTTTAATTATATTATATTATATTTTATAAATTATTTATGCATATAAATATTATTTAAAATATATTAAACAAGCACAATATATAAATTATTATATAATTTTAAACCATGTAAAGTATAAATAAAAATATATCTAACCAAATCTTTTATATGATTATAATATAAGTAAAACTAATATAAAAAATAAATATTAAAATATATAAAAAGCTAAATAATATTATATAAATATCAAAATAAACGTAAAGATAAATTTGTGGATATTGTGAAAATTATGTGTAAAATATAAGAATAAAAGGGACTAAAAAATAAGCTCATTAATTGATATGAAAAATCTACTTAAAAACTGCTTTTTCAATAAATTTCAAATTTGAACTTCTTAAAAAGCTGTATTTTGGCTGCAAAAAAAGCTATATCTACTAAAAAAGTACTTTTTCATTTTACAACCAAACAACCATTTAAAAATAAAAGCTTTTACTATGGTAAAAAGTGCTTATGCACTCTCTAAAAGCTCAATAAAACAGGCACTTAGTTAAATTTCGGTTAAATTCAGATTTTAAAAATTGATTCAGCAGTTTAAATAAATATTGAAGTGACGTAGTTTTAATATAAAATTTGAAAGTCAATACTATTTGGATAAGGTATTAGGCAAAAAGTTGAATTTGAATTATAATATTATAAAAATCCCATTTGCATCAACTTATAGTTTTTTGTATTGCGTCAACTTTGGCTGCGGACAATTGTTCTTATTGAAGTTTTCCATTTGGAGTTTCAAAAAAAAAAAAAACTTATAGTTTTCCAATTACGTCAAGTAGATGATGACATACACAAAGAAAAACATAAAACAGGCTGCTTGTTTCCAGGGGTAATACATTCTTTCTAAGAAATGAATCAAGAATGAGTCTATCCAGAGCTGGCTATCTTATCAATCTTTCTAACGTTACCTTCTTTAGTCAAAAACCATCAAATTACGTATAAGAAAATATTGAAAAGGAAATGAACTATAAATTTTCAAGGTTCATGTTTATCCAAAAATTTTCAGTCAATAATTTTTCGTGACCCGGAGGAAAGGGATTCTTCTAAGAGCCTTAAGAGATGGTATTTAGGTCAGGGCCCATCTCGATCTGACTTGAGATTAATAAGTTAGACTTGAATTGATCATGCTTCATGTTCAAATTTTTCAAAAAAGGGCCTCATATAGGCCTAGAGCTCTAGCTACTTAGGTCCGTCCTGACCTAAGGCTCGACATTTATAAAACAAATTTTATTTTTATTTTCAAATTAAAAATAAATAAATCAGTCTAGGTCGAGCTATGTTGATATTCTTAAATCTTGTAAACACAACTCTAATTCAATTTGTTACATTTGTCCTAAGGCAAAGTTTCATTGACAATCCTTTCTTCTTAGTTCTTTTAGGGCTGAATGTATTTTTGAACTTATACATGTAGACATCTGCATTCCATATCAACATGCTACATATGATGGCTATAAATACTTCCTTCCTATTGTTGATGATCATTCTCGAGCTACATGGATTCATTTGTTATCATATAACGCAATGCTTTTCGTATCTTTAAAGTGTTTGGTGCTTACATTGAAACACAATTTCATGCTATTGTCGTTAAGATTGTTAGATCAGACAACAGTCTTGAGTTTTGTAAAAATAAAGCACGATCATTTTATACCAATAAGATTATTATTCACTCAAACTTTCTATCAAGATACTCTACAACAAAACGAGAGATTTGAAAGGAAACATAAACATCTCTTTGACGCAGCTTGATCCCTCTTCTTTTAAGCCAACCTTTCAATCCAATTATGGGGTCAATGCCCTCTCATTGCCATATACCTCATAAAAAAATTCCATTACTTATTTTACAATACAAATCTCCTTACGAATTCCTATATCATCAATCACCACCTTACCAACTTCCTAAATCTTTTGAATGCCTTTGTTTTGTTGCTACACTTACAAAACGTAGAACTAAATTTGAAGCCAAAGCCCATCCATGTGTTTTACGGGATATCCCTATGATAAAAAGGGTCACAATGTGTTTGATATGATCACTAGTAAAATCATCTCTTCTAGGGATGTTTTTCATAAACATCTCTATCCTTTTCATAATTCCATTCTTCATAAAAAAATTCTCATAATCTATTCTCTCTTCTCCCACCTCGGATATAGATTTTTCCTTCTTTTCTTTTCTTTTAATAACTTCTCTTGTCCCTTATCTCAACATGATATTACCTTTACCCCCTCAAACCAACCTATTCCTTCTACTTCTCCTATATAGCAATTTCCTCAACTAGAGTTCATAAAGCTCCCACTTATGTGCAGGACTATATGTGCTCTTATACTAATAGCTCCAATATTTCCTCTCATTGGTGCAGTTTAGTCCAATTTCAACACCTTCCTCTCCCTTACCAAGATCATGTCTCTAACCTCACTATATACAATAAACCTTGTTCCTATCAAGAGGCTTCCACTAATCCAAATTGGGTTATAGCAATGAAGAAAAAGATTGAGACTTTACAAGCCAAACATGCTTAGGGTATGATTGATCTCCCTCATGGAAAAAGGCCTATATCCTATAAGCGGGTTTATAAAATCTAGTTAAATTCTGATGGGACCTTGGACAGACTTAAAACCAGATTAGCCATTAAAGGTTTCTCACGAAAGGCTAATATTGATTTTTAGGAGACCTTTTCTCTTGTAGTCAAGATGGTTACCATCATAACTGTCATTGCCTTGGCAGCTCATAAAATTTGGGATTTGTTTCAGCTTGATATTAACAATGTTTTTCTACATAGTGAATTGGAGGAAGAAGTTTAGACGAAAATGCCCGAGAGTATAGTTAATCATCATAACAAGGTTTGAAAACTAAAAAAAATCCCTTTATAGCCTTAAGCAAGCATCAAGACGATGGTTTCCTAATCTGTCTATCTCTCTTTAGCAGATGAGATATATCTAATTTAAGAATGATTACCCCCTATTCCTCAAGAAACATGGTTCTAATCTTACTATTGTAGTTGATGGCATTTTGGTGACTAGTTCTAAACTTACTGAAATTTAGGCTCTAAAACAACATCTTTATTCGACATTTAGTATCAAAGACCTGGGAAAATTGCATTATTTATTAAGCCTTAAATTTGATTATACTTCTCATGGTAACTCTTACTCAAAAGAAATTTACTATTGAACTATTATCTGAAGCTAGAATTCTTATTGCTAAAGTTGATCCACCCTTTATTAATCATCATCAGGCAGCTGATGTTGGAGAACTCTTTTTTCCCTGTTACTACAAGATGCTCATTGGGATCCTCAATTACCTCACTCATGCTAGACAAGATCCCACATTTGATGTTTAAATTTTGAGTTAGTTTATACAACAACCTCAAATACCCCATTTGCAGGCTTTGGAACATGTTCTTAAGTATGTTAAAGGCACATCTGGTCAAGGTATTCTGTTAAAAGCTAATAATACTTAGCTCAAACTTTAAGCTTTCTCAAATTTGTATTGGGCCAATTGCACTACATCTCGACGCTCCATCACTGGTTTTTTAATTTGACTTGGTCAATCTCCTATTAGTTGGAAGAGCAAGAAGCAAAGTACTATATCTAAATCATTTGCAGAAGTTGAATTTAAAGCCATGTCACAAGTTGCCTTTGAAGTTACATGGCTCGTAAGGCTTTTGGAGAATTTGAATATCCTAAATCTTAAGCATGTTCTCTTCCACTGTGTCAATTAAAGTGCTATGGCTAAGAACCTGTTTTTTCATGAGAGAACTAAGTATATAGAGTTGGATTGTCACTTTACTTGCAATAAAATTATGGAAGGTTTTGTATTTGTCCACAAAATGTCAACTTGCTGATGTTCTCACTAAAATTCATCTTACTACTCGACATTGGCAGTTTCTACTCAAGGTAGGAATGTTGTCTTCTTCCTTCAGCCAACATTCTCCAACTTGCAGGGGGTGTTGGAGAAGACTTGTTGCCTCGATAACAAATTTTTTATGGACAAATGACTAATTTGTTTGAGAAATGTAAAAGAATTCCTTTTATTCTTTTGTATATGTTTATGTACAAAGAAGAGCCAATAAATAGGGTTAGACTACCTTGTTCCCATTAGAGTCTTGAAGATGGCCTCTCTACTGGACAACCTGTCAAGCTAGAATGTTGGTTGAGGCAAATGATCGAACACCTTCTCCACTATTCACTCAAGTTTCAGCTGGATGGAAACTTGAAGCTTCTGATCTTCAATTTGAAATTTTCATGTATAATATGTCTCCAAAACAACTCATATTCCTCACTGGAAAATGTGAATGTATGGAAGGTGTATTTAGAAATGATGTATTTGCTCTATGGACTAAAAATGAACTTCTGGAAAAACTCTCTGTTTTGTGTATGTGTTGCCTTAGCTAGCTACTCACTCTTCTGAAATCAAAAGCAAAATGATAATGTAGGAACAAATTGCATACTGAACATAATGAACATACACTGAAATCTGAAAAATGGTGTTGAGTCTTTTGTATTGATGAGTTTTTTCTCTCACTTTCATATACTAAAACAATGAACTAAACTTCAGTTTTTTTCAACAAAACAGAAACTACTACTGCTATTTTTAACTTCTAACTTGCTACTGGAAATCAAAAGAAACATAACAGGAAAATTGAAACTTGAATGATGATGAACTTGTATTGAAGTTTTCTGGTTTTTCTCTCTTACATACTTCTACCAAAATAAGGAGGATCATGAGCTTTATATATTAGCTCTACAACTTTCTGCTACAACTTGGAAAAAATAACTAGAGAACAAAAGCATAAACTGATGAGTAATGACTAACTAGTACTGACTTTTCCAGATTTGACAAAACACAAAAGTAACTTTCTTTGTTTTTAGCATAACTAAACTAACATTAGAAAAAAAGCTGAAACTGGTGTAGTGGGGAACATTTTCTGAAAAAGTAGACATGAAGAAGTTGTTACACAATGATTTGTCCACTTAATGATCTGTCCATATCTTCATTAATTAATCCTAACACCATTCCTTAAGCTTGATTCTTGTTCATCAACATTATACAGTCAGCTTGCACTTCATTGCTTCAATTTGTTCTTTTTCTTCTGGTTACTTCTTCTGGTTACTTCCCTCTAAGTAACTAACTGGAATCCTCAACTTCTGCTGTTTTTCCTGCACTTCTTTGTTCTTTTCTTCTTCAAGCTACAATTTCTGGATTCTCCAAGATTGTTTCCCTTATGTTCTTTTCTCCTTCTTGCACTAAATTTCCTTCATTAGAGTATGGTCTTCATTTGTTTTGATCCATACAACTTCAAATTATGTCCAGGATCATCAATTCCAATTTTCACCTATACTTGAACTCTTTAGGCCTTCTCTTCAGCTTCTTCTTCTTCCTTATCTTCATTGTCATTGCTAACTCCTCCACTAGTTTCAATACAGCAGGTTTCATAAAACGACACAATTCAACAGCTCCTCCTTTGTTTTGTGGAATCTGCATACTTACATCCATCGGACCTCGCCACACTCCTTGTTTAATTGGCTGATTGTATGTCTTAGGTTCAGCTCCTGCAGACATGACATATTCAAAAATCATGAGTGCCTCATCTAGGGGTGAGCATTATTCGGGCCGGCCCGGACCGAATTAATTCGGGTAACAAAATATCAAACTTCGGGTAAATCGGTTCGGCCCGAAAATTACCCGAAATTTTTTCGGGTTGAGACGGGTAACGCCGAAAAAATTTCGAGTTACCCGATTACCCGAATAACCAACTCTTCTCTCCCCTCTTCTAGTAACCCGAATTAGGTATTACTTTTCTCTCTA
>JANIJH010000004.1:3010094-3024736 GCA_024520975.1 Erythroxylum areolatum
TACACCACACCCAGGAACACGCTCCTCTTACATTTTACATTCAGAAAACTCTATTGCCAACATGTAGTATTAAAATCTTAGGACTTAATTAAATTTCGGATCAAAATCATCTGCAGAAGTTGAATTTAAAGCTATGTTACAAGCTGCATTTGAAGTGACGTGGCTCGTAAGGCTTTTGGAGAAATTGAATATCCTAAATCTTTAGCTTGTTCTCTTACACTGTGTCAATTAAAGTGTTAAGAGCCCGATTTTTCATGAGATAACTAAGCATATAGAGTTGGATTGTTACTTCACTATAAAATCATGGAAGGTTTGCCGCTTCTTACATATTTGCCCACAAAATGTCAACTTGTAGATTATCATCATCATCATCACTTCTATTTCGAAGTTCCGTAATAAAGCGAAGTCTGAAAAAGTTCAATAATACATAGCCTTACTTTACGTTAAAAAAATTATATAAATAAAATTACAATCAATATATAAATAAAAATAATAAAAAATTATGGACAAATAACCAATTTGTTTCATAAATGTAACAGAATTGTTTTTATTCTTTTATATATTAATATATACAAAGAAGAGCCAATAAATAGGGTTGGAATACCCTATAACCTTAGTGTCACTTAATTTTGTCTCTTTACTCTACATAGTCTACATAAATATTACAAACGTCTGAACACATCACGTTGTAAAATTTAACAATGAAGTGTGTCAAAGAGAGTGAGTGAGTTGCCCATCTGTCGTGGATAACAGGTGGTTTAATCAAAAAGAGAGACATGGAGTTCAACCATGTGCACCGCAGCAGAGAGGAATCCCCATTACCACTCCGCCGTCATGGCGACCGGGGCCGACGGGCACTCCCATCGCTGGTTTCGACGACGAAGCACACGGTTTCGATTTATTATTTCTTGTAACTGGAGCCGGGCTTCCCTGGTCGGAGACCTTTATGGAAAAATTAACAATACCATTTTTCTCACCCTTCTCGTTCTTCAATCGATAACTCAAGATGTGTTCGTACCACTCCGGCGCCGAACAGTATTTCCCTAAGAAATCAGAAGCTGGTACGTCGACAGTAGCAATAACTCTGTCCACAGACCCAACCCTGCACAGCACTTGAAGGGTTACGAACCGAGCGTGCATTGGCATAACCATTACCAGCTTCTCGTTCCATGAAGGAGAGCTTCCTCCTTCAAAGTCTGCCTTTGTGGATTTGCTGTTAAAAGGGTCAGTCTTCACTACAACAAAGGTGTTTCTTTTCACTGGTTTTTTATCAAGACTCAAGTTTTCTGCAGAGAAGATGACGATCTCTAGAGTGAAGAACGTCATAGATATAAAGTAGAACGCCAATCACTTAAAGGGTATTAATCAGTAGAATTGTGAAGAGAAGAAAAGAGTAAGATGACGAGTGCTTTAACGGAGGTTTAGTTGTCTCTTTATATGCGATGAAAGCTGGCGTGTTTAGATGCGCCAGGCGCGGTGTAACTACGACGATGATTTAGTTTGTTTTTCATTTCTCCTCTTTGTAAAAAAAAAAAAAAAAGGCTGGCGTGTTTAGTTGTCTCTTTATATGTGATGATGTCATGTGATCCATTGTTAGTTGAGGAGCGTTGGATAGTTGAGCGAGATACGTCGTGTTGTTGAATGTAGCCGTGTAGCGTGTTTCAACTTCAACGTTCAAAACTTCAAACGCTGCTGTCAAGGTTTTAAATTATAATATAAATGGCTCATTAGAATGGTTACAGCTATAAGCAATAATTGCTATAATAAAATATGATAACTATGTATGGAAACACAGGGAGAAATGAAAGTGATATTTATTTTTATATAAATATATTAGTAAAAGAAGATGTGTTTTAACTTTTAAGTGAAAACCACAGAAAAAAGCTACCTCCTAACTATTCCAATTTTTAATTTATTATTACTTTTTAATATATTAATATTTAAAGGTGGTTCCAACTTCGAAGAAAACTAGACAGCTTGCCTTTCTTGTTTGACCTCTAAAATTTGCAGCCGCCTGCGAAACCGCACTCCAAAGTTTTGGGAACTTCACTGTTCACACGACAAATCCCATTTCGTGTGGTGTTCTCTGAAATTTTGGTCACATCTCTTATTTTTATTAGGACTATATTTATATTATATTTTATTAAATCTTATCTATATATATATTTATATAAATTTTACATATTATAGAATAAAGTTAGAACAGATATATACACTTCACATACTATAAAATAAAGTTAGAACAGAATATCTAAAATAGAAAATTTGATACGATCATTCTAGTATATGCACTTCAATAAGAAGGAACGCGCACGATTAATTATAACTCAATCTAGCCCTCCATCATTATTGTTTTATTTGCTGATAGTTTTATGAAGGACTGGCAGGCAGCTAGTAGGTGTTTTGAGAGGATTAGAGAACCAGACCATGCTCCCTATACCAGTATTTTAGGTTGGAGTCCACCACCGGAAGAGTTCCTAAAATGTAACGTGGATGCGTCTATTTTCAAAGACCAGAATGCGACGGATTTTGCGGCTATGCTTCGAGATGCAAGGGGCAGGTTTATAGCTGCTCTTTCCGGACATTACCCATCTTTGTTTGATCCGGTCATAGCGGAATTAATGTCCATTCGGGAGGCACTGTCGTGGTTAAAGGAAAAACAAATTGACTATGTCATTCTGGAATCGGATTGCTTGTTGGCGATTCAAGCTATTCAAACTTCTTCGATATGTTTTTCAGAGATTGGAATGTTGGCGTTTGATTGTCAAGCATTTATGAGACAATTCTTTCATTTGTCCTTTCAATGGACACGTAGGATTGCTAATAAGGCAGCTCATTCATTAGCAAGGGTAGCCTTATTCCATGCAAACTACCACAGTTGGGACGCTAGCCCTATTTCTTTATGTTCTATTTTATCGTTAGATCAATCTTTCTGTAATGTCGCTGATAGAGAAAAGCCTGTAGGTTCTGGGTGTATGGAGTAAGCCTATCAGCTTGGGTTAGATTTTTAGCCTTTCTTTGTCCTCGATGATTATGTTTTTTCCTCAAAAAAAAAAACTCAATCTAGCCAAAATATTACCTTTTCGGATCTTAGCAAAATTTATAATAAAATATTTTTGTCATAGTTATTTTAAGATTTAAAAGATTCAACAACTGTTTTAAAATTTATTAAAAATTAAATAAAATTAAATATTTAAAATGTTATTGAAAAAATTGTCCTTATCTACTCAAAAAGTTAAAATTTAATTGAAAAAATAGATTCTTAAATAAAAATTAATTATTTTATTTTAATTTATAAAAATTGATTAGTTTATAAAAATTTAATAATTAATTAATAAATTGATCAGTTTTTAACAACAAGAGTTATTAAACTAAATCAAACCATAAAGTTAAAATCGAACAAAAAATTTGTAAATTTAAAGTTACATACTACTGAATCTCTCTAAACTTTGCGTTTCAGCAGAATTTTTACTGTAATATTATTTGAAGTAATTAAAATTTAACAATAATTTAAAAAGTTATTTTATTTATTATTTAGGTATAATAAAGGATAATCGGTTGTTGCTAATAGTCTTAACTCTTAAGTATCTCAATCTAAGTTTGAATTTGAATTTTTGTATGTGCATATTAAAAAACCGAGTCAATGGTCTTTAACAAGTTCGCTAGTCTCCATCTGAATTCTGAGGTATAAACCCGCAAATGACGCAGCTTTTTCTCTTTTGTATGTTTGTGTGCTAACAACCCTTGTCACTACCAAAGTCATGAGTAGGAATAGCAACAGAATATGAAACATGAAATTTGGGTGAGGGAGGGAGGAATCAGGTCAATCAATGTATTTGGCCAGAGTTGATTGAAGCTCAAGCCAGACTCAATTGTTTTTTTGTTTTTGTTTTTAGGGTTGACTGCCTATCTTTGAAAGTTTTAAATAATAATAATGTTATTTTTATTTAAAAATTAAAAAAGACAAAATAATCTAAATAAGATCGGGTCTAATTGAACTTTGAACCTCTCAAACCTGATTGATTTTAATCTCATATTATTTATTATTATTATTATTATTATTATTATTATTATTATTATTATTATTATCCTTATATATTTATGTAATTTTATTTACTTAAATATGTTGCGTGTAATGTTTTTTTTACTTACTTACTCTTTTAACTTGCATCAATATTTTCTTGTCACATCTAATTATGTAGGGATAAAGTTATGTATTATCATATTTTCATAGGCTCCCTTTCATTTCAAAATTTCGAATTATATGTGATGATAATGATTTGGCTAAGACCTCAAGAAGGACATAAATTTTTGAGCCATACTTAAGCATTAGATTGACTTGGCCTAACTTTATGCCATCCCTAGGAATAACTTATAAATTATATTTTCTTAATAAATTATTTAATAAAACACACTTTTGATCATTTTTCTTTCAAAATTTGTAAGTGAATCAGTAAATTACTTCTCTTATCAGGATTCAAACACGTACCAGACATACTTTTTCGTTGTATAGTACTAAGTGGATGGATTTAGACCATTTCAATTTTCAACGAAGATGCTGATATGAACACGGAACATCGTAAATTTACATCCAATGTGTAGGCACGGGATCACACTAGCCGTTTTACCTATTCCAAGACTGTATTATTGACTTTTTTGTGAGAGTTTTCAATAAATATGTCGATGCAAATCAACAGAAAATGGTTGGAGCAGATTAATGAGATTATAGGATCTGGTAATGTTGGCTTATACGCCACACGAACTAAACTGCTCTAAAATGCTGGTTTTTGATTGATAAGGAGTGGAATTGGCCGCGTAGATTCCGACAGCAAGTAGTTTTGTCTTGCAATTGATTCTACAAACTATTCTACTACAAAAGAGGCAACTTCTCGTAACTTTAGATATGAATTTAGAGTTCGCAATTAGGCTGAACTCGCCTCGCTCCGATCTAAAATCAACGAGTCAAGTTTGAGTTGACTAGGCCTTGGGGTTGGTTGCCCTAAAAAAGAGCCTTGGGTTAGGCCTGACCCAATTCTTATATGTACAAACGGTCTTAGGTTCGGTTGTCCTAAAATAGTCTTAGGCCTTACCCAACTACTATTTATGAAACTACACCGTTTTGATGTTCTTAAATTAAAAAATTAAAATCGGATCGAGTTACATCCATTACCAAAAGCCCAGTTGAACCTCGAGCCAGGCTCACACCTAGGGATGTAGCTACATGGGGCCCAGTGGTGCACTGGCCCTCTTAAAATTTTAAAAAATTAAATATTATATATATATACATATATGATGATGAAGTTATTTGAGGGGCTAGTAGTGTATTGGGCCTCTTAAAATTTAAAAAAATTAAATATTTGAACCCTCTTATTATAAATTTCTAGCTCCGTCATTGCTCACAACCCTAGCAGCTAAAGTCGAGGTGTGAGTTCACCCCGACTTATGGTTATCCTTATTATGAATTCTGCAAAAAAAACAAAAACTTCATTTATACGTTAAATCTTAATGTTAAATTTTATTTATAAGACATTTTTATTGGTATAATTTAATGATTAATACAAGCAAATTATAAGGTAGAAAGATTTTAAGGAATTAAGTATTAATTTTTGCATAGATGAAAGTTGTTTTATAAACAAATATTAACATTAAGAATTAATTTTACAATTTAAAATAATTATTTAAAATTACCTACAAATCTTAACAATTAATTAATTAATTAATTTTATTGTATTAAAAATAATACATGACATCCAAGGTAACACTATAGAATCTTAAAAGTAGGCTTTGGTATTATATTAATTATCAAAGTCCGTAATATATAAAATTATAAATATTACTACATTTATTTTATAAATTTATCCAACACCTGAGCTCTTGCTTACGTTTATCGTGGACCGATGATATTTGTTTACCAAGTTGTATTACTATTCTTCCTTTTTTTAATTTTGGTTAAAAATAACGATAAAATGCAGACTTAAACTAATTAATACTATTTATATGAGGATTTAAAGCATCTTTTGAACTGTACTAATTAAATATCACTCAAATTAATAATTAACTATAATTATATTAAATTATTAATTTAATTTAAATTTAATTTATTTAGGTCAAATTTAAAAGTTGAGTTAGATATTAAATTGGAAACATTTAATTAGTCAACTTTATTTTTTATCAAGTATAAGAAAAGGAAATTTTTGGAAAATTTCTTTAAGGTCTATCCCTTTTAGACTATTTCAAATTACACTGTTCTTTTCTTTAGGGAAAGTCCTTTACGTAAAAGAAAATTAATGAACTAAAGAAATCTGAATGCAAACATCCATCTTTATTCAACGGGGACATTTTTGCTTTTCCTTTTCTCTTTGTACAATTTGACTTTTCTTATTATAAGACAGCCTAAGTGACCTGAAGTTAGAATTGTCAAACTTTACGGGAAAGGATAAAATTGTTCAACATTCTCCCATTTAGATAAGCATTAATTGCAATTTTAACTCTAGTTTAAAACAATTTAAAAATCCGGTTAAACCATTAGTTGAATAGGTTTAAAAACAAAAAATTTGATCCAAAGATAAGGCAAGTCCATCATTCCGTCCTGCAAGGCTTTCGATGTCGAAAAGTATCAAATGCATATGCCATGTGCGACATAAATCCAATACAATCACGTATATTTAATACCTCACTAACATGAATGAGAAAATAGAGTGTGACAAATTAGGATGATATATTTATGATCTAAATTATCTCATCTTTGTTTGTAGATCTCGATTTCTTCAACTTTATGCTAAACGATATATGTAAAACTGCGTTAGAGAAATCCTGTTTTCTCTCACGAAATTCTAAACAACATTAGAGAAAACTTGTTTCCCCCTATCAAATGCTAAATTGCAATAGAGAAAATCTTTATGTTCTTCAATTGAATGCTAAATTGCAACAGAGAACCTTTATAAGATTAAAAACTTATATCTCCCTATGTCATGTCAAATTTATGGATATCTATACTAAACTGTATGTGTCTAAATGACATCGGCACAAGGTCAATCTGTATATATGTTCAATGACCTTTAAATGCTTAAGATCGACATAAATCTTAATTCTTTCATACGTATTATGACAATGTATGATAACACGTATTACTGAGGATAAACGACGATAATCTTTATTGATGAACCGTCATACAACCATAATACATCAAAATGTACAAATATACATGGAGCAAACATAATGATCTCCTAACTAATAGTGTCTAAAGACGTCAAAACACCCATATTATATACTTATGTCATAAGCACAAGTAGGCGAAGTCCTTTAGTTAAAGGATTAACTTACAATTCCTCAATCTTTAAATGCTCTAAACCTTAATGTTACCTTTTCATATCAATACCTTTATGACCAAATAATTGACCTTTAAATGCTAAAATCCTATGATATTCTTTGTTGTTATTAAACAACACAACAAAAAGATTACCACAGTACAACCAAATAGGTCTAGCCACCGAATCAACCACAGACAACTTAGAAATCAAGTTTCGAAGTTAAACCATCTATGAAGCAACCACATAGCATGCACTCTGCATGCATAGTCAAGAAAATTACCCGTGCTTTCTTGACACACTTCCACGACATTGTACCATCTGCAAACTTAAAATTGTAACCTTAAGAGGACTTTTGATTATCCAAACACATACTAAAATATGAATATGAATTTCCTACAAGGTTTAGTCTGTTGATTATGCTATATGACAACATTTAATCATTAATTTGCTTTAGTATCTCAATTCTCGCTTGACTACATTTTAATGGTTTACACCTGGATTAACAAGATATTGACCAAACAGTCAAATGGAGAATGCAATTTCTACCTAGTACATAGCCAAGCATATATCAGGTTATCAACCGTACTAGTATATGGGCATTCTTTATAACCTCTCTCTCTACTTTATTCTTTGGATACTGTGCCAAAGATTATCTCTCACCATGAAAGATAGTTGCTACTATAGGTTTACTGTTAACCGTATTAAATCTTTGTAACACATACTCAATGTATGCATTCTATAAGAGGTCTGATGAGTGTTGAGATCTGTCTCGGTGAATCTGAATACCTAGGATATAAGATGCTACACCAAGATCCGTCATGTCAAAATTCTTGACCAAAAGTTGCTTAACCTCGTACAAAATGGTCAAGTAACTTAACATGAGCAATTTATCATCTACATGCAGTAATAAGAAAAGAACTTTGCTCCCCTTGACCTCATAGTATAAGCATCTTTTTAACTTTATTTTTCATTAAGTCGAAAGAGGCCAAACCTTATCAAATGTAAGGTATCACTTTTAGGAGGTTTGGTATAAACCATATATTAATATGTATAGCACATAAACCATGTCAGTTCCATCTGGATCCTAGAATCCTTCAAATTGTATCATATAGATCACTTCATAAAAGTCTTTACCTAGGAAAGCAGTTTTGACAGTTATCGGATGTGACTCTATATCATCATGAGCTACAATTGTCGTAATTACTCAAAATGTATCCTACGAGGATACAAGAGAAAAGGTAACGTAGAGTCAACCTTTCTTCCTGAGTGAACCATTAGGCAACCTCGGATTTGGTTGTCCTAAAAAAGAGTCTTAGGCTTGGCCCAACTATTATATATAAAACAACGTCGTTTTGATGTTTTTAAACTAAAAAATTAAAGCCGAGTCAAATTATATCTGGCGCAGTATGGCTCAAGTCCGCTACCAAGAGCCCAATCGAACCTCAAGCCTCCAGGCCTATACCTCAGCAGGCAAAATCGAGGCCTAAGCTCACCCTGGCTTATTGTTATCTCTATTATGAATTCTATAAAAAAATTAAATAAATACTTCATTTATGCATTAAATCTTAACGTTAAATTTTTTATATATAACATTTTTATTGATACAATTTAATGATTGACACAAGTAAATGGGAACTTAGAACTTATTTACAAAGTAGAAAGATTTTAAGGAATTAACTATTAATTTTTGCATAGATTAAAGTTATTTTATAAACAAATATTAACATTAAAAATTAATTTTATAATTTTAAATATTTATTTAAAATTGCTTACTAATCTTAACAATTAATTAATTAGCCTACTTTTAAGATTCTAGTGTTACCTTGGACGGATGTCATGTATTATTCTTAATACTACAGAATCTTAAAAGTAGGCTTTGGTATTATATCAGTTATCAAAGTCTATAATATATTATTTTATAAATTTATCCAACACCTAAGCTCTTACATACGTTTATTTCGGACTGATGATATTTGTTTACCCAGTCGTACTATTTTTTTAGATTTTAGTTAAAAAATAACGATAAAATGCACATAGTAGAAATATCATCAGACTTATACTGATTAATACTATTTATATAAGGATTTAAATCATCTTTTAAACTTGAACCGTACTGATTAAATATCACTCAAACTAATAATTTATTATAATTATATTAAATTATTAATTTAAATCAAGTTTAATTTGTTTAGGTTGAATTTAAAAGTTGAGTTAGATGATAAATTGGTAACATTTAATTAGTCATCTTTATTTTTTATCAAGTCTAAGAAAAGGAAATTTTTTGAAAATTTCTTTAAGGTCTATCCCTTTTAGACTATTTCAAATTAGATTTTTGTTTTCTTTAGGGAAAGTCCATTATGTAAAAGAAAATTAATGAACTAAAGAAATCCGAATGCAAAGATCCCTCTTTATTCAACGGGACAGTTATGCTTTTCCTTTTCTCTCCCTACAATTTGACTTATCTTATTATAAGAAAGACTAAGTGACATGAAGTTAGAGCATAAAATTGAATGATATAGCCTAAAATACAAAATAAATCAGCAATAAAAATATAATCATTAATGTTGTGACTGACCTTGGTGTTTAATAGTACGCTAGAATTGTGTAGCAGATTAATCTACAAGAAACAATAAAAAAGAAAACACCATCAACAATAAGGAACAATGATACAACATTAACACAATAACAATTTTGCTAAAATTCGAAGTTTGAGAAAGTAAGTCTAGTAGTATACAGAATTACTCCTAACTAATAGTGAGACCCTTTCGATGTTAACAAAGAAGAATGAGAGAGGAAAGAGAAATGCTAAAGGACACTACAGACAACAGACAATGCAAGACACATCTTCACATGAGGACATAAGGGCACAATAGACTTTCAGCACTAGCTAGCTGGACTAGTACAAGTTGTTGTAACACAACAAATCCTAATCCTTTATTTTATTTTGTCATTTCTATCAAGTGTATGGTCAAGATCAATTCAACAAATGTATGAATATGTATCTAAGCAAATAATAAATATAGCACAAAATTTCTAGATATATACCTTTTCTTACATGGTATCAAAACTTCATTGACAAATGTCAAAAGTGGAAGAAAATTCTGGGTCATCTACCACCACCCTAAACGTTTTATCATCCTCTCTTGACTTTTCAGCTATAGCAAAGACTCTAAACTTCAATCTATCCATTAAACTTGATAGACAAAACTTTGTCAACTGGAGAGCTCAAATCCTTGCAGCCATAAGAGCTCTTGAGGTTGAAAACTTCATCAACTCAGCACAATTTGCCCACAAAATGTCAACTTGCCGATGTTCTCACTAAAATCCATCCTACTGCTCAACATTGGTAGTTTCTACTCAAGGTAGGAATGTTGTCTTCTTCTTTGAGCCAACATCTCCAACTTGCAGGGGATGTTCACTACAAGAAAAATGGAGTTTAGTGACGGAAATTACAAACGAAATTTGAAAACATTCCATTAGTAACCTTATTTAGTGGAATTTACTGACGGAAAAAGTCGTCGAAAATACGGTCGTAGGTAAATTTACTGACGAAAATTATACCGTTAGTAAATTTACGTACGGAATTACCGACAGTATAAAATAACCGTAGGTAAATTTACCGATGGATATTTTGTTCGATCGGTAAATTTACAAAAGAAGAAAATTATCAACGGAATTGGTTATTCTGTCGGTAATTAGCGACGGAATTTTTTTCCATTGCTAAATCCAATATATTTTACCAACGGAAATTTTTTCCCGTCGGTAAATTTGTTGAAAACTATTTTTTAAAATTTACCTGCAAAATGTTTAGTTTCCGTAGAAGCCACCATGAAGATAACTTCATTATTTCAAGTAAAAGAATTGAAATAATGAAACTCATAATAAAAAAGAACCGAAAATAAAGAACTGAAATTATTTTTTTAAAGAACAAACATTTCATCAAATACTTTACATGTATCAAAAATTTATCCCAATATCACAACTAAAATCACATCTGGTCCCTTCTATCACTAATATTTATACTTTAAAGTTGTTTTCCAATCACAAAATACACAAATAAACCAAAGTAATAAATATCCAAATTAACATTCATCCAATATACAAAAACACAAAAGTAATTGCAAAAATACCTCCACCGAAAGGCACGATGACAATAGCTGGAGAAGACAATGCCGACCAGTAGAAAAGGAATCCACAACAAAGAAATGAGCTCCAAAAAAACCGACGAGGAGACACAGGAAGAAGGAAAAAGAAGAAAGGATGAAGAAGATACAAGTGGGAGGGAGATGTCGGGTGAGTTTATATTTAAAAAGAATTTAACGACGGAAATTTTTATAGGTAAACTCAAAAAAAAATTATTCCACAAATAATTCTTGCCTTTTTACTGACGGAACGAAAATTTTCGTCGCTAAATCCATTTACCAACGGAATTTACCTACGAAATTTTCCGTAAGTAAACTTAAAATTTTTTATTACGCCAAAAATTTCCTCCATATTTAGCGACGGTATTTTTCGTCGGTAATTTTTCATCGCTAACTTGTAGTGATTACCAACGGTCATATTTTTCTGTCGCTAACTTCCGTCGTTAATTTTACCGCGACGAATTCTCTTCAAATTTAGCGATAAATAGTAGTACCGTCGCTAAATTACTCAATTTTAGCAACGGAAATATGCTTTCCGTCACTAATTTTTAACAGTAATTTTTTCGTCGCTAAGTTTCCGTCGTTAATCCACATTTTTCTTGTAGTGGTCGGAGAAAACTTCCTTGCCGCGTCAACAAATTTTTTATGGACAAATAACCAATTTGTTTCGTAAATGTAACAAAAATCTTTTTATTCTTTTATATATTAATATACACAAAGAAGAGCCAATAAATAGGGTTGGACTACCCTGTTTCTCTTAGGGCATTCCAACCTTGTGTCACTTAATATTGTGTACACATTTATATAAACTCTACATAAATATGTGATTGTACTGATTTAATAGTACATACTAGGAATTAGTTGACTGCAACAAAGATCTCCTGTAAACAACACGTCTTTCTTCTATTTTCTTCTGTTTACTTTCTGCCATTTACACTTTTTACAAGCGTCCTAACACATCACGTTGCAAAATGTAACAATAAGGGTGTCAAAGAGAGTGAGTTGGTTGCCCATCTATCGCGGATAACGGGTGGTTTAATCCAAAAAAGAAAAGAGAGAGATGGAGTTCAACCATGTGCACCGTAGCAGACAGGAATCCCCATTACTACTCCGCCGTCAAGGCGATCGGTGCCGATGGGCACTCCCATCGCTGGCTTCGACGACAAAGCACACGGTTTCGATTTATTATTCCTCGTAACTGGAGCCGGACTGCCCTGGTCTGAGACCTTTATGGAAAGATTAACAATACCATTTTTCCCACCCTTCTCGTTCTTCAGTCGATAGCTCAAGATGTGTTTGTAACTCTCCTGCGCCGAACAGTATTTCCCTAAGAAATCAGAAGCCGGTACGTCCACGGTACCAATAACTCTGTCCACAAACCCAACCCTACACAGCACTTGAAGGGTTATGAACCAAGCGGGCATTAGCATAACCATTACCAGCTTCTCGTTCCATGAAGGAGAGCTTCCTCCTTCAAAATCTGCTGAAAAATCGAAAGGGGTTAATTATTTCGCAAACTTCTTTAGCACAGACAAAAATAAAATCAAGCAAAACTGAAAAACTAAAAATACCAAAAATTTGATAACGCAGTTCGGTACACCTTGCCTACGTCTGCGGGGTCCTTACCCAGCTTAATCACTTTCACGAAAGTACAATAGTTTTACCCAAGGCTTTACTGAGCCGACACCACTCAACCCTTGACACTATCACTCAACCTCACTTCCCGTGAAAGAATTTCACACCCAATAGTATGACCGCCTCATACTAACCTCGACAGAGGATTTTCTCAATCAATTTTTTAACGAAAGAACAATGAACAAATAATTCAAGTGATTAATCAACTAAAAACAAAAGAATAATAATACACTTGAGAAAAAGAAGACAACTTTCCGAAAGGTTAAGCTCCGCTGAATTAAATCTGGAAGTCGTTGCAACAATAATAAGAAAGCAGTCCACCCGAGAGCCACTCCACAACTCTTTCTCAATTCAACCTATAACAAATTAAATGGATATCATGCACATCACACGAAGCACTCACGCATAAGACATCAGCCATAAGTCTTCAACGAAAACAAACGCCCTCGTGTATTTCAAGAAAATCACTTCAATTCACAATGAAACTTGCAGCAATATTATCAAGCCACAACACTCACGCGTCTCTTGTACTGCATATCTGGAAACATAGACATATAAAGAGTCCCTTCTCCTCTAACACCAACACATACTGTCGTGACACAAACTCCTAAGTAGGTCTCTCTTGACAACCAATCAATAATTCCACTGCATATTTCACTCCAGGACACCAACGGTGATACACCAAAAGCTAGATAGACATGCTCAATTAATGTAGTGTATTTCCCAATAATCCAAGAAGAAATTAATCCACGCCCTCCAACCTATTTTCAAGACCCACGTAATCTTCACCTTTTCCACATAAATCACACAGACTGATCTTTATATATGCTCAAAGTGAGACACAATATTCAGCTCATACAAATACCAATTGCACAATATGTCAAGGGTTTTTCAAAGACACAAATAATCAACTCAAGAAGAAAATTGCGCAGCATACTAATGATGGCATATGACTAATGCCACTTTTAACAAAATACCCCACTGCAGATTTTTTTTTAACTTCCATGTACAGCTAGACTCCTTCCATAATTAGGAGATATACACTTATATGAATAATCTTCAAAGATTTAGAATCCACCATAAATAAGATGTGTGTTTTTAAAAAAGATTCCTTCCATCATAGAAATATGTAGCAACCAAGGTTATGAAAACCGGACCGGACCGGGCGGTCCGGCCGGAATTTGTCTGAACCGGCCATGTGTCCGGTTCAGTTTTAGTTAATAACCCTTGTATATGAAAACCGGTCGGTTTATCATAGAACCGGTCGGTTTTCTGACAAACCGGTTATTTGATAACCGGATTTAAACCTTAACCTTATCACTTCACCCTCTCTTCTACGCCTCCATCACACATTTCTTTTCTTTCTTCTCTCTTCTTAGATGCTCCATCGCACTAAAATCAGCTCTCTTTTTTCCATCTTGTCCAGATCTGGCAGCACTCTTTTTCTTTCTTTCTCCACAGTCTTTGCTTTTCTTCTGTTTTTTTTAAGGTTTCTGGTGTAATAAGATCTGGTTGATGGTGAAGCGGTATTTGGTGACTCCCGAGTGAGATCTAG
>JANIJH010000004.1:3043498-3065489 GCA_024520975.1 Erythroxylum areolatum
GACTCCAAGATCATCCAATTTGATTCAGTATACCAAAAGTTATAACCCAAATACTTTAGACTGTTTTAGAGCTTCAGTAGAATTCTTACCTCAACTTCCAATCAAAATTGAAATTCTTGGAGACAGAATTAAAACTCGATTTCTTCATGAAATTTGTAATCCCATGTCTCTAGTTTACTACAAATAAAAATCATCTCATTTGGATAACTACAGAGAAAGATATGGCCAAATCACCAAAATATATTTAAGTTGTCAGGAAACTTCACCGCGGCGAACTTTCCAGATAGCAGAATTCTTCGAATTATTCTTAAAAGTTTGCCACAGCGAACTCAAGAGTTGGTTGTGGCGAACTTTTATAAAAACCAACTCTTTCAAGTTGGCCACGGCGAACTTTACTACGTCTAAAACTCATCATCTTCTTCTTTTCCCATATTTCACATTCTCACTCTCCTGTAAATTTCTCCCAAGTAAAATCTCACACCAATCAACTCAAATATCATTCAAAACAATTCTTCTAACTCATTTTTAGCTCATCAACTCCCACGTAATTCAAAAACCAAGATTCACACTAAAACATCAAACTTCATTTCTACTGATAAACAACTGACACAATGTATGCATGTAACATTTCGATTTTCTCAAAATTAGGACAGAGTATATACATATTTTCCAATCTAGAGTCCATTCAACACAGTGTTAAACAATTCCTAATTCTCAAATCAATCGTCTAATTTATTCAACACCGAAACCAAACTTCACAACTCCATGCATGCATGAATATCTTTACACCAGAAACTAAACATCAGCAAAACTACTTACTGGGTTCAACTGTAAATTTCCAGAGAGTAACTCAACAACACAAAGGCACATTTAGTAATTATTCAGTGATGAAAATAGTGAAGAGAATTCAATGAAGAACATAAGCTATAGTGATCTTTTCCTAATCCCAGCATAAGCCACTCGTCAACACAAGCTGCGTGTAGGCTTGCATGCCTTACACTTGTCATCGCACAAACAAGCCATTTGTCACTTATACACTAATGCCACGTGTCACATTAAGATTGGTCCAAATTTTAATATTTTTCTAAAATTCACGAAAAATTCTAAAATACCCTAAATAATCTCACAATTGCCAAAAACACATTTTAATTAGATTTAATAGCTCAATTATACCCCAAAAAGTCAATGAATACATGTACAATCATATGAATGTGCAAAAATGTGCATGTCACAAATAACTTATGCATGAGGTGCATTTTCTTAATTTCACAGAAATTCCTCATAATTTACTATTCTAACCCTAATATGGGTAACGGGATGTTAAAATTCTCCTCTCCTAACAAAAATTTCGTCCTCAGAATTTTTGCCTGATTGATCAAATAGGTAGGGGTACTGATTCCATCATATGCTCCACCATTTCCTATTTAGCACTATCACTCGAATAATTTCTTCCACTTGACTATAGTCAATGGAATTTCTCAATTGTCCAGTTACATATTCAATGATCACACAATCTTGTTTGTTTCCTCAATATATTTCAGATAACTCAAAATTTTCACTTCTGGTGCCGACAGTACATCTAGGTCAGATCATATCACTATCCCTTATCACACTCACATATCATACTTAATGCATATAAGACATCTTTGTCGATTTTACAAACTCATGTTAATGATCCTTCTTTCACAAAACTTTCATATGGACAATTTGTATCTCGGGCTTAGTTCCCCCTTTTCCTAACCTGAGCACACCTTGGCAAGGTGATACTGTAAAAAACAATTCATCTTTTTCTTGATATTTCATATCTCTTTAGTGTTAATACACTTAACTCATGTGTCTATCACACTTTATTCCAATCTTCGATGTTGATCCACCTAATTCATTCGTTTTTCTTAAATCACTTAATTTTCAATACACATCGATTTCAATTATCATCAACATCTCATATCACTTCTGGCCTTGAACTATTTTTTTTTGGTTGTATTCATCCGAATATAAAGGTGATCGACTCTTTCTGTCGTATAACATCTCATATGATTGTCTAATGATATCACTATGATATTAATTGTTATGCTTCAAGTCAATTAAAACTAAGCATTGACTTTATATTTCTATGAACTCCAAAATATAAACTTTACGCATCTCTCCAACAGTTAGGACTGTTGGCAACAATTATATGTAATCACTTGTTTTTTTCTTACATCCATAGCCATCAACATTATTTCATTGAATTCCTACTAGAATGTATAGCATAAATTTTTATTTGTGTTATCTCTAACAATCTTTTACTCAATCATCTTTATTGTGCACATAACTTCATATTACAATCACAAGGTATTCTTTTCCTATTCAAACTCAAAATTTGGATTCATTACCAACTTTCAATTTCCTCAATTCTAAATTCTTAATTTGGGCTTTGCCAATCTGTTCATGTGAAACTGATTTTAAATTCGTTAGCCAATGGTACTTTGATTTGCCCAAAAGTCAACTAAGTATTCTATGCTCTTTACTGCACTAGATTTAGTAATGACAATATCTGAATTTGTGCTATTCCTTTATTGAATTTTCTATTCAAGCAACAAATATGTACACAAGTTTCACTAAGATAGTACTCATTTGTACAATCATAGTCCTTTAATACTTCTACCCATTATCTCATTCTTGTAAAAATTCTTTTAAACCCAATAAATACCTCAAACTTTATTGATCTGTATATTTATATCTAAATCCGAAATGTTTCACTTTACAAATAGTGTCTCCAAGCTTACAAAGCAATGACTATTTCAACAAATTTTAAATCAAGTGTCAAACATTTAACTCATGAGACTTTAATTGTCTCTACACATACCAAATTAGTTTATTAGACCGTAACCAGTGCATCTTAATTTCTTATGCGAAACAACATCGTTGTATATTACAAAATCTCCAAATTCGTTACTATGTGTTGTGATCGAGTGCCTTTCAGATACAGATATAGATACTGGCCATTAGGCTCAGTCAGAAATAGAAATCACGGAGCAAAGCTCTATGTCAGTATAGCTACTCTGATCACAACGCCTTTATCAGAACATGCATTATATGAAATGTATCATATGACAAAATATGCTACGTATAGCTTTCACTTTAATGTACAAACCGAATTTCATATTCATTCAAAACTGCAGATTTTTCTGAAGTAATAAAAAAAATTCATCACTTTGAATGCATTCAGGATACCATCTATGACCATAGTCACTATTTGATCCAAGAAAAATTGGATCACGTTATTCTTCAAAGCCATGATAATGTCAAGAGTACTATCAATTCAAACAAATATTGCCAAAACTCTATGTACCCATAATCAGTTCTCATAATTCCTTAACGAATTAATTCCTCAATGAAATAATATTTTCTCAAATTATTTTCAATTTCTCAATTGACTTATTTTCTCAAATGATTTTCTCCATTCATACGATTTCCTCTTATTTCACATTGACTTATTGCAATGTCGAACCCTTCTTACTAATTTCTCCACTCATTTCAATTTATTCACAAACTTAATGTCCTGTGTTGGTAAAACTTTCATCGAATCAATTTGTATCTCCTGAGCAAGTTTGCGTGTAATGTAATGTGGGCCTAAATTCTCCTAACGTTAGCAAGAGTGTCGCCTCAAATTCAAGAATACAATCACATAGTTGGATACTTTATATCAAACAGAATGCATACACTCTCAGTAGCATATTTTACATCTTACGCTTGAGTCTTCGTTAGGAATAGAACTCCAACATTCCTTTTAATTTATTACATTTTCGTTCATTCTTAAAAGTAAATCATCTGGTCTACTTACCCTTATTTGGTGAAATTCTTCTTCCAAAAAAGATTTCTTGCTACTAGCAATTATATTGTTCATCTAATCCTTATCAATCAACTATTCCCATCATTGCTTATCAGATATTCTTAGTACCCCAAAAGATCAATTTCAACTATTCATAATATTTCAATAAGATCAATTTATATAATAACTTATTTGATCAGCATATCCTTTATAATATGGCTTAGTGAAGCATTAAGCAGATCCATTTACTCTTATACCTTGGTATATACCATCAAAATCATTACATATCATCTAGAGATGTATTTAAGACAATTCACTAATTAATAACTTATGCTCAAGATACCTTAATCTCATTTGATTTAGGAAAAACATTTCTCTTGTTGTGCCTGACCTCGGCCGTGGAAACTATGCCACAATCGTGCCCTCTTCTTTTTCCTCGAATTCATCACACACAATAACATCTTTAACACTCTTAATCTAACCTGGATCGATCACTATAAGCACTTTCATGCATTACTCTAGTTCATCTTAGACTTTGAATTATGAAAATTATGACCAACAAATATTCATGTATTATAGATTGCTTTTCCTTTTCTCTTTTAGACTATTTCTATTTTTGTTTTCTTTAGGGAAAGTCCATTATGTAAAAGAAAATTAATCAACTAAAGAAATCTGAATGCAAACATCCCTCTTTATTCAACGGGACATTTCTGCTTTTCCTTTTCTCTTTCTACAATTTGACTTTTCTTATTATAAGAAAGACTAATTGACATAAAGTTAGACCATAAAATTCAATGATATAGCCTAAATTTCAAAATAAATCATCAATAACAATATAGTCATTAATATTGCGATTGACCTTGATGTTCAATGGTGTGCTAGAATTGTGTAAATTTTGGAGAATCTCTATGCTCAAACATCCATGGTTAGAGTTCTTCAACTAAATTATCAACTTTCAACTATTAAAAAGGGCTCACATACCATATCAGAATACATGCAGAAAGTTAAAACTATTGGAGACTCACTTCAAGTAGCAGGATATGCAATCAGTGAAAATGAATTAATATTGAGTGCTCTAAATGACCTTGGTCATGAATATGATCCTATTTTGGTTTATTTAACGCATTCTATAAAAACTTAACATTACAAGAAGTGCAATACTCTCCTATTATGCATGAAACAAGAATAGAGCAATTGAATACAGTCAATCAAGTAGAAATCTCATCACCAACTGCAAACTATGCAACCTTCAATCAAAACAATTATCGGGGAAGAAGTGGATTTAGAGGAAGAGGAAATCATGGTAGAGGAGGTAGATGGAATGGAAACAAATTTTCTGTCAATTGTGTCATAAACCAGGCAATGAAGCACTAAAATGTCATAAAAGGTTTGATGTCTCGGAGCAAGATAATACCACCTAATCATGGAAACAAAACACAGTCACACAACATACACAAAACAATGCTCAAAACTATCCTCAATCCTACTTGGCTCAAAATCAGTTTGAAAATCCCTCATCTGAAGCAGTCAACAGCAATATATGGTTTATAGACAGTAGGGCTACAAATCATGTCACAACAGATCTCAATAATTTGTCAATAAGTTCATAATATGGTGGAAAGGATCAGCTCTTTGTTGGTAACAGTAACTCTTTTCCTATTGTAAATATTGGCTCATTTCATATACATTTTCTAGACAATATACACACATCTCTTGCACTAAGACAAATTCTGCATGTTCCCAATATAACCAAAAGTCTACTCAGCATCTCTAAACTCACCAAAGACAGCAACGTTTCTGTTGAGTTTACTAATGAAAATTGTATGTTTAAGGACAAAGCAATAGGGAAGTCTAGTCCTTAAACAACCCGACAATATCAGGCCAATCATGCAAACATACTCTAAGCCTAGCCCTTCCCAACAAAAAGTCTCTTCTTTAGGCAATCATTGTGAGGCAAACTGATATGAACTGAGTCTCTGTATAATTTGTAAACAAACAATGAAATGCAAAGGGAAAGTGAATTTCTTATTGGTAGCAATTCGTGTAAGGATCTTAAACACTATTACAACCAATAAACTAGTCCGTAAGGAGTGGACAAAGCTCCAAGAAATAACAATATCATTCCATATCCCACGAAGATATAATTGAATAGATATTTAAATGAAATGACTATGCAAACTAATAACTAGAATTTTGGAAATGTGCAACAAATAGCTAGAAATATGGAAATAATGGATAAAGTGGGGTAGTGGCTTGTTCATGGAGCAATGACAACCAATTCTTCAGGTGCTAATCCTATTCCTAACAACTAGCAAATTAAGACTTGGTCAAAAGATGGTTGCCTTCCACGTGTCTTCCTCCTCACATAGGTCTTCGGAGGTGGATGTGGATCTCTATCAATGCATCCTCCCTAGAAAGTCACCTTGTCCTCAAGGTGAAAACAAGGAAATTGATCAACGAGCAAATCATAATTTTCCTAGCTAGCTTCTTCGAACGGACGATCTGCCCATTGAACTAAGAGTTCCAAAGTAGGAATACCACCTTCTTTAATCCAGAGATGGGAAATGATCTTGGCAGGTGACAAAAGAAGCTCCCAATTTGAATTAAGAGGGAGATGAGCTGGCGGTGAAGTTGGAACTTGTCCTCTAGCTGGTCTTA
The DNA here is from genome assembly GCA_024520975.1 of Erythroxylum areolatum. Classification (NCBI taxonomy): domain Eukaryota; kingdom Viridiplantae; phylum Streptophyta; class Magnoliopsida; order Malpighiales; family Erythroxylaceae; genus Erythroxylum; species Erythroxylum areolatum. Next base: position 3,049,971 of record JANIJH010000004.1, read on the forward strand.
ATAAAGAAACGTCAAAATGGGGTGGATTTTGGAGGAGGCAGGGAGTTCTAACTCATATGCCACTGTTCCAACGCGACGAACCACCTTGTAAGGGCCAAAGAATCATGGGGAGAGTTTCTCATACCTTCGTTTAGCAAGAGAATGTTGGCAAAAAGGTTGAAGGCGTAAGAAAACAGAATCTCCCACATTGAATTGCAACTCCCTCCTCTTAGAGTCAGCTTGGGCCTTCATTCTGGATTAAGCTTTTAACAAGTTTTGTTTCAACAATTTGAGCATATCATCACGTGCAGTGAGTTATTCTTCAAGTTCAGCAATACGGGTTTCTCCTTGGACAAATGGATGAAGGGCTGGTGGGTCTCGTCCATAAACTATTTTAAACGAAGTAGTTCCTGCTAAAGAGTGAAAACTTGCGTTAAAAGCATATTATGCCCAGGAAAGAAATTTACTCCAGTTATGAGGTTGTTCATGAGCAAAACATCTTAGATAGGCTTCTAGACATCAGTTAACCACTTCGGTTTGTCCATTTGTTTGTGAATGGTAAGCAGTGCCCATTCTCAATTGTGTGTGGCTCAACCTGAAAAGTTCCTGCCAAAATGCGCTAAGGAAAATGACATCTCGATCAGAAAGTATTAACCTTAGGATGCCATGAAGTCTCACGACCTCTCTGCAAAAAATGTTAGTAATAATCTTCGCAGTAAACGGATGAGACAAAGGTATAAAATGTGAATATTTGCTGAGACGATCTACAACCACCAATATTGTGTCAAACCCAACAGATTTAGGAAGACCAAGAATGAAGTCCATGGATATATCTTCCCAAATTTGGTTTGGTACTGGCAGGGGTTGCAAGAGCCCAGCATGTGCCAAAGTTTGGTATTTGTTTTGCTAACATACTAAACAATTCTGAACAAATACTTTGACGTCCTTTTTCATAGTAGACCAGAAAAAATTAGAAGAGAGTCTCTGTAGAGTTTTCAAGTAACCCTCGTGTCCGGTTGCTGGTGGAGTATGTGACTCAGCCAATAATTTTCCACGGAGAGGACTATCAGGAATTACCAACCTATGTTTGTAGTAAAGTTTCTTATCTACCACTTGAAAGTCAGGATTCTGATTCTGATTCTGACCTGTTGTAATTGAGGCCATAATGTTCTGAGTGTAAGGATCTTGTTGGAGAGCCACTTGGAGGTCCAAAAAATCAACAGAAACTGGAAGAGCTGATGCCAAGAAATCTGCATATTGTGGATGTCTAGAAAGAGAATCAGCTCCCTTATTTTCCTTACCCGCCTTATACTTGATGGAGAAATCAAATGACATTAACTTCATGAGGAGCCTCTGTTGCATATGGGTAGTAATTTACTAGCTGAGCAAATATTTAAGGCTGTAATGATCTGTAGTCACAAAGAAATGCCGCCCTAATAAATAATGCTTCCACTTCTGAAGGGCGAGCACAAGTGCAAGCAGCTCTCATTCATATGCTGATTTCAATTGATTTGAGAAGGAAAACCCTTTACTGAAGTAAGCAATTGTATGTCCATGTTGAAGAAGAATGGCTCCAATACCCCCGACTGACGCATCACGCTCTATTGTAAACGGTTGATTGAAGTCCGGCAATTGTAATACTGGAACAGTGGTTAAAGCTTGCTTGAGATGTTGAAAAGCAGTGTCAATTGCGGAAGACCATTTGAACCCATTTTTCCCAGTTAGAACAGTGAGGGGTCGTGCGATAATCCCATAATTTTGTACAAATCTCCAGTAGTACCTTGTCAACCCCAAAAATACATGAAATTCCTTCACATTTGAGGGGACTAGCCAATCCATAACAACTTGAATTTTCTCTTTATCAACTCCAACTCCTTAGGATGATACCACATGACCCAAGAAATAAATTTGGTTTTGGGCAAATAGACATTTGGAAGCTTTTGCAAAAAATTGATGATCCTGGAGGAGTCTAAGGGCCATTTGAAGATGGTTAAAGTGCTTATGGGGGGTTTTCCTAAAGATTAAGATATCGTCAAAGAAGACTAGGATGAATCTTCGAAGGTAGAGCCTGAAAAGATCGTTCATTACAGGTTGGAAGGTAAAAGGGGAATTGGTGAGGCCAAATGGCATGACCAAGAATTCGTAGTGGCCAAAATGAGCTCGAAAGGCAGTTTTGGGGATGTCTGTAGGGTTGACGCAAATCTGATGATAACCAGATCGCAAGTCGATTTTGGAAAAAATGGAGGCACTGTGTAATTTGTCAAGAACCTCGTTGACGTTTGGTATAGGATATTTGTCGAGAATGGTAATCTGATTGAGGCTCCGATAGTCAACACAGATACGTGAAGAATTATCCTTCTTCTTGACTCGAATAACAGGACTGGTGAATGGACTAGAATTGGGGTGAATAAAACCTGATTGTAGCAAATTAGAGACTTGTGTTTCAATCTCTGATTTTTGGAAATAGGGGTAACGGTAAGGTCTAATATTTGGTGGTTTAGAGTTTGGAAGTAGGGGAATAGAATGAGTATGGTTACGAAAGGGTGGAAGGGTATTCGGCTCCTGAAAAATAGCTTCAAAACTCATCAATAGAGATTGAATATTCGGATTGGGGGTAAGAAGATAGAGATCCACATCCACCTCTGAAGACCTATGTGAGGAGGAAGACACGTGGAAGACAGCCATCTTTTGACCAAGTCTCAATTTGCCAGCTGTTAGGAATAGGATTAGCACCTAAAGAACTAGCTGTCGTTGCTCCATGAGCAAGCCACTACCCCACTTTATCCCTTATTTCCATATTTCTAGCTGTTTGTTGTACATTTCCAGAATTCCAGTTGAATCCTCACCCTTCGTGAGTTCCATTAAAGAAAATGAAGTTGGTTTGCACCGATGTCCCGGAGCAAATTTGGCGTTACACTTGAAACAGGGCCCTTTGGCTATGTGATTATGCCTTTCCACCTCCCATGGACGAGCTTGGGTGGTCGCAGAAGTGACTGGGTTGTGGATTCTGGAATCGTGTGGAGATGGTGTGGGACTGTTACTTTTTGCAGCAGTGGAGAATGGGTGAGGGGATTATTTCGCACGTGTGTAGTCAAATAGGGTCCTCTGTGTGTGCCACTAGTGTTTAATTTGGCTTCAAATTCAAGTGCAAGGCTCATGGCTTTGTAAATGGTTCTGGGTTTGTGAATTCTGACATCAGCTTTAAGTTCTTCTTTCAGCCCATTTAAAAAGACCCCCAAAAGACAATGTTCAGGCCAATTCTTAACACGAGATGATAGCCTTGCAAATTCTTGTTGGTATTCACGAATCGTGCCGGTTTACTTGATGTTACAAAGAAATTCATCTAGATTTTGAAATTCAACAGGGCCAAAATTTTCGTAAAATGCTTTGATTAAATCCTCCCAATATAATATTGTTTTGTCACTGTTGATCCACGCAAAAAGGTCAAGGGCATCGCCTTCTAGATACATGGCGGCAACATTTACTTTTTGGTCTTCAGGAGTTTGGTAGTAGCGGAAATATTTTTCTGCCTTCAAAATCCATCCCTTCGGGTCACCTCCCTCATATTTTGGAAAATCTACCTTTGTTGTTGGTTGATGTGTAGGAAAACGTTCCCAACCCTCACTCTCAATAGCTTCATCCTCATACCATGGCCCTTTGTTTCTGTCACCACTGCCTTTGGAACTTTCTCCATAAGATTGTTTACTGGCCTAGTTCTTCATGGCTGCTATTTCCTCTGCCAAAATATCTACTTGATCGAGTTTTTGCAATTTAGTGGTGATAGTAGCAAGCTGTTCTACAATAGTTTCAGTGGAGGGTTGCATGTTGGAAGTGTGCGTGGAAGATCGCGTACTTACTGGCATAGAATGGTTTAATTGTTTTTGTGAAAAAGGATCGTGGCTTCTCTGATACTAATGATATGAACTGAGTCTCTCTGTAATTTGTAAACAAATAATGAAATGCAAAGGGAAAGTGAATTTCTTATTGGTAGCAATTCGTGCAAGGATCTTAAACGTTATTACAACCAATAAACTAGTCCGTAAGGAGTGGACAAAGCTCCAAGAAATAACAATATCATTCCATATCCCTCGAAGATAAAACTGAATAGATATTTAAATGAAATGACTATGCAAACTAATAACTGGAATTCTGGAAATGTGCAACAAACAACTAGAAATATGGAAATAATGGATAAAGTGGGGTAGTGGCTTCTTCATAAAGCAACGGTAGCCAGTTCTTCAGGTGCTAATCCTATTCCCAACAGCTAGCAAATTGAGACTTGGTCAAAAGATGGTCTTCCATGTGTCTTCCTCCTCACATAGGTCTTTAGAGGTGGATATGGATCTCTATCACAAACATAGCACAACAAAATGTAAATGTTTGGCATGCCAAATTATCCTTCCAATAATATCTTGAAACAAATTCTAAGTTCAAGGAAGTTCAACTTTAATTTCAAAAATATATCTCATTGTGATGCTTGTAAGGAAGGAAAATTGCATCAATTGTCTTTTCAAACTCATGATATAACTGCTCAAAATCCTTTAGAAATCATATATTCAGATATTTGGGGACCCTCTCCACATCTCTCAACCGAATGGCATAAATACTATCTTATTTTTATTGACACCTATACAAGATTCACTTGGCTTTAAAACTAAAATCTGATACCCTATCTATCTTTATCAAATTCAAAACCAATGTTGAACTTCAATTGAACAAGAAAATCAAAGCTCTACATACTGACATGGGAGGTTAATATAAAGCTCTCTTACCCTACCTCACAAAACATGGAATACAACCACAGTTTAGTTGCCCTTACAATCACCAACAGAATGGTGTTTCCGAAAGAAAACACAAACACATCACTGAAATGGGACTAACTCTTTTATCTCATGCTCACATACCACTCACCTATTGGTTAGAAGCCTTCTCCACAGCCACCTATCTTATCAATAATCTCCCATCTCCTAGACTAAACAACCTCTCAACATTTGAAAAGTTGTACAACGAACCACCGAACTACCTTCATCTCAAAATCTTTAGATGCAGTTGTTTTCCCTATCTTAAATATAACTCTCATCATAAATTCAGGTTTCACACCACTAAATGTGATTTTCTTGGGAATAGCTCAATGCATCAAGGTTATAAATGTTTGACTAATAAAGGGAAAATCGTAATAGCTTGTCATGTTGAATTCAACAAGGAAGAATTTCCATTTTCTCAACTCTTTCCCACACATTCAAATTATCCTATAGCTCACCAAGCCTCCCTACCTTCACTCTAACCTCAACTCCATTTGGTACACCTTCACCTTCATTAAAGGCTGTCACAAATCACTCTCTTTCAGTAAAATGCTCTCACTCAACTGAATCCTTCAACAAACAGGTAAGCTCTCAAAATCCTAGCTCACCATTACATTCTACATCCTCACCAAATACACAAAATACTTTACCTAATTTCATTCTATCAACCACACTAAACACTGAATCAAATCCTTCATTTCCACATATACAAAATGTTTATCCTATACAAACTAGATCCAAAAGTGAAATTTTTAAACCCAAACTCTATTCCTTCTCTCTTACCTTAAATCCACAAACTAAACCTACAATAGTTTCTGAAGCTCTAAACAGTCTTATATGGTTTCAAGCTGTGCAAGATGAATTCAATGCTCTACAACATAATCACACATGGACACTTATCCCCTATGAGCCTACCATGCATATTCTTGGCACATAATAGGTGTTCCAGACTAAATATAATGCAGATGGGACTATCTCTGAACACAAGACCAGATTTGTTGCCAAAGGGTTTAATCAAACCCTTGGCATTGATTTTACAGAAACTTTCAGCCTTGTTGTTAAAGCCTCAACAGTAAGAGTAATCCTTTCACTTGTCTCCCATCACTGGGAGATTCAGCAAGTTGACATCAACAATGCATTTCTACATGGGGAGTTATATGAAACTATTTATATAAACCAGCCACAAGGATTTGAAAGCAAAACAAAGCTACATCATGTATGCAAACTAGATAAAGCTTTATACAGATTGAAACAAGCTCCTAGGGCTTAGTTTCAAAAACTGAAACTTGCACTATCTCAGTGGGGGTTTCATAACTCAAGGTCAGATACTTCTCTATTTACTCAAACAAAAATGGAACCATTACAATGCTACTAGTCTATGTAAATGATATTCTAATCACAGGAAATTCAACTCAAGTAATTCATGCAATTACTAATCAATTCTAGTCTCAATTTGCACTTAAAATGCTTAGGAGTATAAATCATTTCCTTGGCTTTGAAACTTACAGGAACAAGAATTGTTTATATCTTTCACAAAAACAATATATCTAAAATTTACTTACCATAACAAGCAGGTCGTCATGCAAGCCTTGCTCCACTCCAATCACTTTAGCAACCAAGTTATCTCTGCGGGATGGCACACCATTTGAATTCCCAAAGCTCTATTGAAGTACCATAGGAGCTCTTCAGTGTCTGTGCAATACAAGACCAGACATCATATTTGCAGTTAACAAATTAAGCCAATTTTTACAAAATCCTCTAAACACACAATGGATTGCATGTAAAAAGGTTTTGCATTACCTGAAGGGAACATCATATCTGGGCCTGCTCTTTCAACTATCATCGTCGCCTCTTGATCTCCATGCCTACAGTGACTCTGAATGGGCTAGCTCCCCTAATAATCGTAAATCAATAATCGAAGGATTTGTATTCCTAGGGGAAACCTAATTTTCTGGACCTCCAAAAAACAAACAACAGTGGCACGGTCTAGTATCGAGGCTGAATACGGAGCCCTATCTCAAGTATCGACCGAACTCATCTACCTCACATATCTGTTATCTGAGTTAGGGTTTTCTCTCCCTCACAAACCCATTTTATGGAGTGACAATAATGGAGCTCGATCCCTAGCTCAAAACCCACTCTTTCACTCAAGAACACAACACATCGAATTAGACGTACACTTTATAAAAGACAAAGTGGAGAAAAGAGAACTAGAAATCAAATACGTAAATACTGACAAAATCAACTTGTTGACATCCTCTCAAAACCCCTAAGCTCGACAGAATTTCAACTTCTGACCACCAAACTGAACCTAGTTGAGTGGGGGCGTTAACGAAGAAGAATCAAGAGAGGAAAGAGAGAGTGTATGGTCAATATTAAATCAACAAATGCATAAATATGTATCTGAGCAAATAATAAAGTAACACAATTTCTAGTCATATACCTTTACTTACAGGTTGGTAATGCAGGTGTGGTAGATGGTTGCATAGAGCCTGGTGTTCCTGATGAGACTGTAATAGCTAGCTTCTGGCCAGACTTGCAGTGGCATTCGTTGGAAAAAATGTAGTAGTGCTCGCCCGCAGAGGAAAGGGTTATGTTTGTCAGACCGGTGTTGATTGCATTTCCAATAGCATTTGTTGATGTGCATGTGTCGAATGATGACTTCTGAAATCTGAGCACATCGTGCTCATTGGAGCAGAAGTTGAATGCTGAAAATGATGAAACCAGGAACAATATATTAGAAACTAAAAGTAGTTTAAGATGAACAACGCAGAGAGGGATTTCTAAAGTTTTAATAGAAATCGTAATTGTGAAAGTCTAGAAAATATTAACATTATAACCTTAATCCAACTCTGGTGAGGACTTTAAGGAGTATATGTACAAAGGTTTTTAATTTTTGATTGTTATGTGGATTGCCAATTATTATATGAAGAGACTTACTTAAGATGTCACCAACTACAAAAAGTCTTGTCATTAGCCCAATTTGAGTGTATCATTACACTACCTTGCGACACTGTCCAACCTAAGCAATCTCCCACCATATGTATAGTTTGCGCTACTGCACAATGCAACATCGCCACCATGACAAAGCCAAAAGTTACACCTCAAATCTTGTTATCTCTCTTTTATATTTTGTATTAACAGTTCACCCTCAAAAACTTCCTAGTTCCTCACTTGTCCTCTTCCTTTATGTTTTGGTGTTCCTATGTTATTTATCTAATGTCTTGGTCACATAATGGTTGAAAAAGAAAGCACGTAAAAAGCAAAATATAAAGGAAATAAGGAAGAAATTAAAGAACACAAGAAATTAACGTGGAAAACCCCAATAGGGTAAAAACCACGAAGAGAGAAGAATTTCACTATGAATGAAAATTAGGGATTACAAAATTAATCCTCTAACTTATACATAAAAAAGGAATGTTGTTTTGGTGCATTGAAGGAGGTGGAGAGAGCCTTCTTTTATAGACTTCTTTCCTCCTCTCACATTCTCATCCCAATGATGTGGGACGAGTGTCTTAACATTCTCCCATTTGAAGATTGAATTAGATGCCAATTAATCTTCACCATTATTTTTGATCATATCCTTTCACTACCAATCTTGCCCAATACCTCTCCAACTAGTCATCACTGTTTCTTTTGATCTTGAACACCCATTTGTTGCCAATGGGTTTCTTCCCTAATGGTAGTTGTACAAGATCCCAAGTCTGATTCTTAGGCAGAGCTTCAATCTCCTCATGCATTGCTACTATCCACTGATACGCATCTGAACCACTTACTGCCTCTTGGAAGGTTGATGGTTGTCCATCTTCAGTGAGTAAATAGTATGCTACATTACTATCCATAATATAATCAGAATGCCAACTGGGAGTTTCCCTTATGCAAGTTGTTTATCTAATTTCATCGACTTCAGCATAAGATCGTCTGATTTCATCGACTTCAACATCATTCGCCACAGGATTCTAATCCAACACTACTTCAGAAGTATGTTCGTTCACCTATATCACCGTAATATCTGACCCTGATGTACCTGCATCTTCACTATAGTGCTTATCTTCTGTGAAGATGACATCCTTGCTGATAACAACCTTATGGGTAGTGGGACCCCACAGGCGATACCCCATTACACCATCAACGTAGCCCAAGAAAATACATTTCCTAAACTTCGAATCCAACTTTGAAACATTCTGGGGATGGTACATCGCATATGTAGGACTTCAAAAAACATGAAGGCTAAAATAATCCACTAGTTTACCAATCAACAACTCCATTGGTGTCCTCAAATCAATTGTCGTTGACAGACCCGGGTTGATCACCTAACAAGCGATGTTGACATCTTCAGCCCAAAAGGACTTCTCTAGAACAGCTATCACCAATATTGCCTTAGCTCTCTCTAGTAACATTTTGTTCATCTGCTCTGCCACACCGTTCTGTTGTAGAGTATATGCCGTTGTGAACTGTCGCTTCATACCATTTTGCTTATAACAACTATCAAACTCTACACCAATGTATTCTCCTCCATTGTCTGTCCTGAGGCACCTTATCTTCTTTCCTGTATCCAACTGGACTCACGCTTTGTATTCCTTGAGGGTCGGAAACACATCTCCCTTGCTCTTGATTGGATACACCCAACATCTCCTGGAATAATCATCAATGAATGATACGAAGTACTTCGCTCCTCCCAGAGACACAACCAATGCTTGCCATACATCAAAGTGAACCAGTTCTAGAACATTTATGCTTCTAGAGCCCAAGTGTTGAACTTCAACCGATGCTACTTGCTTGTCACACATTGCTCACAAAATGGGAGTGAAACCTTTGTGAGCCCAAGAAGTAGCTTTTGATCTACGAGAATCTTCATTCCTTGCTCTGACATATGACCAAGTTTCCTATGCCATATCATCGAAGACCTCTCATTGTTACTCGAGGCAACTGAAGCTTCTCCATCCATCAAAGTCTCTCCCTCTACCAGGTATAAATTGGAAACTATCTTCTCTACCTTCATTATCACTAGCACTCCATGAACTATCTTCATGATTCCCCTTTCACACTCCATCTTACAGCCGAGGTCGTCTAATTGTCCCAATGACAATAGATTCTTTCATATTCCCTCAACATGTCATACCTATTGAATGGCACGAATAGTTCCATCATACATCTTCATCTTGATAGATCCAATTCCAACAACATTCATGGCCTGATCACTGCAGCTATATACAACACCTCCTGAGACTGGTTCATAGTGATAGAACCATTCTTTACGAGAGGTCATATGATAGGTTGCACCATAATCAACCAACTACACATCCTGCATCATCCTCTTGCCATTATGTGATGTTGATGCTTCACAGGTCAAGGCATTATCATTGTCTGATCTGCTCATTTCCTTGAGGGTCGGCATCTCATCCTTGAAGACCAGAACTCTGTTTCAAGTTCCAACAATCTTTCTTGAAGTGACCTTTCTTGCCACAATTGTAGCACTTAATATTTTTCTTACTCCGAGATTTTGATCTACATTGTTGTTGACTCCCACTGGGACTATATTCCATCGATCTACCTCTCGTCACCGCCAATGCCTCTACTTGCTGTGATGATCCCTCTTTATTCTTATGTTGCTTTTCCTCATCAATGATCGCAGCTACAATATTGTCGAAATTCAAACTTTCAACAGGCAAGTTGGGTGTCAAGTTGATGTGATTGATCGTATGAATCCAGTAAACTCTAAAGTAGAATTTTCAATCGTTCACTAGTCCCTATCACACAACCCATGTTGTTGAGTTGTGAAAATAGAGAATTCAGTGTATTGACTTGCTCGGTCACCGTTGAAGATTCTGACATTCGCAAAGTGTACAACTTCCTCTTGAGAAATATTATGTTGTGTAGGGACTTTGCCTCGTATATACTTATAAGATAATCCCAAATTTCTTTGGCTGACTTCTTCTCCTCTATACTTGACAATATCTCATCTACCAATCCAAGATGTAAATTTGCCATTGCGTTTGCATCCATTTCTTCCCATTTTTCATCGGTGATATTATCTGACCTTTTGACGATCGCTGCAGGGCACTTATCTTTCACCAAGATAGCCCTCATTCTCATCTTCCAAATTGATAAATTTCCACCGTTGAATTTATCCACCTTATATTCTCCTTTTACTTCTGACATTCTGTCGAAAAAGTCCTCCCACTATTTCACGTAAGTCGACCACACACATAAATAGTAACCTTGTGGCCCCTATACAAAACGAACCTCACAAATGATGACATTGAGCAATTTACGAATGTCAAGGGATAGTGGGTCCCATTAGGTATGAAAACTGAAAGGTGGTCCCATAAGCGTATCGTGCACATCCGAGGGTACCGCAAATTCTAATTTACTTTCTGATGTAGAGGATCCACACTAAGTGGCAACCACAGAGCATACAATAAATAGAATTAAATTTAACCCAAGCGTGGCTCTGATACCACTTGTTGAAAAAGAAAGTACGAAAAAAGGAAAATATAAAGAAAATAAGGAATAAATTAAAGACCACAAGAAATTTACGTGAAAAATCCAATGGGGTAAAAATCACGGAGAGAGAAGAATTTCATTATGAATGAAACTTAGGGATTACAAAATTAATCTTCTAACTTATACATAAAAGAGGAATGTTGTTTTGGTGCATTGAAGGAGGAGGAGAGAGCCTTCTTTTATAGGCTTCTTTCCTCCTCTCACATTCTCATCCCACCGATGTGAAATGAGTGTCTTAACAATAATTAGGTACTATATATAGTCATGGAGGCATGCATATGCATATGCATATAGTTGATTTGGTCTTCTGCATTGAACCATACTCTCCTGGTGCTTATTCCAAACAAGACCATGCCAAAAGTTATGGGAGATCTAAGGCCTATAGCATTATGTAATGTTGTTTACAAGATCATGAGCAAGGCTATCACTAATCGATTGAGAAGGATCCTATCGATGTTTGTTTCCCCTTCTCAATTTACCTTTGTTCCTAATCGCATCATCCAGGATAATAGTATCATTGCCTTTGAACTCATGCATTTTTTCCTGCATAAGAGGCATGGGAGGGATGGTTATGTAGCAATGAAAACGGACATCTCCAAGGCTTATGATCGACTTGAGTGGAGTTACATCACGGCAGTGCTTAATAAAATGGGGTTCAGTCCACAATGGATATGTCTTGTTCTGAATTGTATTTCGACAGTGAAGTATTGGTATCTACACCAAGGCCAACATCTCAGTCTGATTACTCCATTTAGAGGCATACGGCAAGGCGACTCTCTCTCTCCCTATTTATTCATTTTGTGTGCAGAGGGTTTATCCCTGCTGATTCAATCTCGTGTGACTGCAGGGACTTGACACGGTTGCTCTATGGACCATGGGGATCCTTCTATTGACCACCTCTTTTTTGCTGATGATAGTCTGCTTGTTTTCAAGGTGACTAGTGAGGAGTCTACTGTGGTTAAAGAAGTGATAGCAATCTATGCTCAAGCATCAGGTCAACATATCAATTTAGGGAAATCTTTTCTATGTTTCTCCAACAATGTTCCCCATCCAATTCGACATCAAATTTGCGGTGCTCTTGGGATAAAAGAGAAAGGAGACTTCGGTATCTACTTGAGCCTACCCACTCGAGTGGGATTAAACAAACGGGCAGTTTTTAACTTCATTAAAGATCGGGTTTAGAGGAAGTTAACCATATGGAAGCGGAATTGCTTGTCTAGGGCGGGGAAAGAAATTCTGCTCAAGACCGTCTTGCTTACATTACCAAATTATGTTATGCATCTTTTCTTGCTTCCCAAGACTCTGTGCATGGAACTTCAACGTATGATGTGTTAGATTTGGTGGGGTACTAGAACAGAACCTGGTTGAGGTATTAACAGTTCACCACCCCTCAAAAGCTTCCTAGTTCCTCGCTTGTTCTCTTCCTTTATGTTTTGGTGTTCCTATGTTATTTGTCTAATGTCTTGGTCACATAATTAGGTACTATATATAGTCATGGAGGCATGCATATGCATATAGTTGGTTGGGTCTAATTAGACAAAGCAATTGTTCCACACGGTTAGCTAGAATGTTGGGCCGTGTATGTCAAGTCGTGGAGACTTGAATTAAAGTTTCAACAGAAAAAGTTGAGATAGCTTTGAATGATGCTTTCCTCACGCTTTCTCTCCACAGAGTTCAGACAGATAAACAGGAATTTTGCTTGCTTAATTGATTTTACTTTTCTCGTGGGGCATGCACAACTTAGTTACAAGTGGGAATACTAATCGACTGAGTCGGATATAGTGGGCTAAGTTGTATGTATAGTCTTTTTTAAATTTTGATTATAATAAATTTTATTTATGAATTTTTGGTTGCATTAAGTTTGAGCTATAGATTATTTTGTCTACTAATTGTAAATAATTAAAGGCATATGTTAGTTTTTTTTTAATATAAATTGAACTATATTAAGCAAGGTGACACCCTTGTCTCTTAAATTGGTCACTTGAAGCTCTTAATAATTGGCAGTACTATGTATAAGTTCATAAATCTTCAAAATAAATTATGGATATAATTATAAAATATTAATTTATTAACTACTAAGTATTTTAATTTATTTTTATAAATTGATATAAGGAGTAGTAGATGTTATAATCATATATATGAATAAATGAATGCATTTTGTGCCACAATACCATATAAGGTGTTCTCAGTTTTTCCTTTAACTACGAAGACTTAAGGCTTTTCCCTTACTATACGTTCCAACATACAAGTAAATTTCAAATTTGCACTTTGACTTATAGGAACTAAAAGTATGTTCACGGTAACTAAAAATTAAAAAATACTCAAACTTTTCTTTTAAGCTTTATTGAGACTCTAATTATAGGTCTCAACATTAGCTAGGTAACACCTCACCTAGCTAATGAAGTGTATTCATGACATGGTTTATAAAAGTGCATGTGATATCTTGTATTGCTTGAAATGTTAAAGAATTATGTATCTTCTCATTGATAAGAATTGGCATTATATACAAATTATATGACCAACAACTTGCCTAAACTATAGGAGATAAATAAGTATAAAACATTATCTTTAGAATATTACATATTCACACAACCATATTTACACCAAATATCCTAAAATATTCCAATACTTTCCCCTCAAGTTGGAACATGAAGATTTCGAATGCCAAACTTGAGAAAGAGATATTAAAATTGTTGTTTCCCAAGAAGTTGTTAAGTAGTTCAAACATGAAAAATAACAATGTCACTAGCCTAAAATTGATCGCGAACATAATGACAATCAACATCAATATGTTTTATGCGATCATAGAATAATAGGTTTGCAACAATATGTAATGTCACTTTACTATCACAAACCAAGTGCATGGGTCTCAAGTGGGCAACGCCAAGTGACTTAAAAAAGCCACGTGAGCTCTAAGCTAGTGGTGGTCATGGAGCGATACTTTGCTTCAGCTGAAGAACAAGACACAACAAGTTGTTTCTTATTCTTCTAGGAAACAGGAGACACACCTAACATAATAAAATACCCAATAAGAGATCTACAAGCCAAAAGATAGGAGGCGTAGTCCAAATCACAATAAGCATTGAGACGAAAATCACTGTCACGACGAAGAAGAAGGCCTTGTTCATGATGGCCCTTTCACAGAAAGTAGAGAGCGGCTTGCCAATGAGCATCTTTTAGAGACTGCATGAACTAAGCAAGAGTGTGAACAACATAACAAAACTCAACTCAAGTTATTGTCAAATAATTGAGCCAATCAACAAGTCATCGGTAACGATCAGGATGCTCAAAATCAGGTCTAGTGGTGAGCGCTAATTGATGATTCGTCTCAAGGGAAAAATCACATGGTTTTGCACCTAGAATACCAGCCTTGCAGATGATATCCAATGCATATTTTGGTTGGGACAAAAATAAATTATTGGTCCCATGGGTGATTTGAATTCCAAGAAAATAATTCAGAGTGCCCAAATCTTTCATGTGAAATCATGAACTTAAATAAGCTTTGAAACGAGCTATAGCCTCGAAGTTATTACCACCAATAATCAAATCATCAACATACACAAAAACATGCAATTCCACATTATTCTTAGTATATGAGAACAAAAAGTAATCAGGATATGATTGAATGAACCTAAAAGCTTTAACAGAGGAAGCAAGCTTTAGCAAACAAGTTACCGGGGCTTGACGAAGAGCATAAAGAGACTAGCGTAGGCGACATTCTTGCCGAATGAAGAACTAGAGAAACTAGGCGACGGAGTCACAAATCCTTTCCAAAGTTGGGCTGAGTCAGTTTTTTCTTCTTTTTTTCACAAATAGAATAATTTCTATTTATGTTCTTATTGATAAGAATTGGCATTATATACAAATTACATGACTAACAACTTGCCTAAATTACTGGAGATAAATAAGTAAAAAAATTATCTCTAGAATATTACATATTCACACAACCATTGTTGGAACCACTCCCTGGCGAGACATGCGTCCGACGTCCTACGTGACATCTGAACGCGCATCCCACGAGGAAGGGACTCCTCACCACAGAAGAAACCTCAAAATGAACGTATTTTAATTCAATCAGTACTGATCTTGTAAGATTCACCTTAATCTCTCGTAATAAAATTTATCTACTTAAGGCCCAAACTTAAATCCAATTTCTCAGCTAAAATGAAAGTGCATGACTCTAGATTGATTAGAATCAAAAATCTCCTCAATCGGATCTCTATAGACCGAG